>BQNB010109028.1:0-22839 GCA_026074375.1 Tanacetum coccineum | reverse complement strand
TATATTAAGTCAAACAAGAATGTTATCGGTCTTATAAAGTCATATTGGGTCTTGTAAAGTAATAGGCTAGTCGGGTTCAACGGGCTCAAAGCCCAAGATATGCCAAGCCCGGCCCAAGTAGAAAAGCCCATATGCCTACATGTTGGCTAAGGGTATAAAAGAAACCCTCTCCACACATGGAGAGGGTGTTGGTTACATTTGTTCACTTGTAACTCACCATTTCTCTCTCTTAATCTAATATTCCAAGTTTTCTCTCTACATTTCTTCTCTTCTTTATTTGCTGGCTCATCGAGGGCTTATTTGGGTTTGCTTATTGTTGTGTAAGGATTATATTATGGGATAACAAACTTCTAGCGAGTTATAAAAATAGCGAGTTGTAAAAGATTCTAGTGGTTTGATAATTTGTTTTCGATTCATTAATTAATTTAATATTCTAAGTTTTCTCAGAACAACGTTTGAAAATGCTTTCAATTTAGAATTCAAAGAGCATATGCAGAAATATACAAGATTCGATGCTTAATCCTTATATGATGTAATGATCTGTAACATGGATTCCATCGGGAAATACATGCTTGAGATAACTCTTCATCAACAACGAACTCCACAATTGTTGAAACAAAAGAAGTTGATGCAAACACAAGAAGATCATTCAAATTCAATTCCAGCATTGAATGTTGATTCATTGAAAGTTGATTTTGTTGTCATACAAAATACTTGTTCTGAGAAAGAAGACAGTAATTCAGAGACTGCATCCAGCAAATCAGTAAAGGAAAGCAGCTTGAATTATAAAACAAAAGATGTGCATGCAATCAAATACAAGATGTCAAAAGCAAAAGAACGATGCATGGCATATTTTCATTCTCTTCATTCACACCTTCAAGTTCTTTCTAAAGATAACTTAAAAGGCACTCGCATCGAACATGGATTCAAACGGGCATTCATGTCACTCTCTGGTCAAGATCCTGATACTTTCACAAGAACAATGCTACTCAACGTAGATCAACTACAAAAGCAACTTGACAAAGATGAATTTCAAGAAGATGGATCCATGACAGCCTTTTGGGTGGTAAACAACCAGTTCCAGAAGTTCATCGATTCAAAGTTTACATTGGATTATGACAGTCAAATGACAGACACATACTTTGTTGAATACACTCGGACTTAAGGTTCAACACTTCAGAGATACACTACTCCAACACCTGGGTAATGTTAAGAAGTCCGTTGCTGAAAGAACACGTCATCAAAGACAGTATGAAAGAAGGGTGAATAAAAGACAGATGCAGACGCAAGAGAGTAAGATTGATACGGGTAAAGCATTGGATGCTGATTTGGTTGACACAGAAAGCATTAGGACAGACTCAACAGTGCAAGATGACAGCAGCAGGGAGGGGAAAGCTCAGGATGTTACAGATGCTGATGATGCCAGATATCAGACCATTTATGACGAAGTAGCCAATGGTGTGGTACAATTGATTGCTGAATGCAATATCTTTGTTATAGGACAACAGCATACTAAGCAACCTGAAATCATTGTTGAAGGTTGGGTTGACTAGTTTCCTGAAACATGTCTAAGTTAAAGTCCCTATTCTTGATTCTTACCTGATACCAAGACAACTGAATACTCAAAACAATCACTCGAGATCTGAAAATATTTTGCTTCAAAGAGACAGTTGCCCAATTTCAAAAAGAGTTTTTTCTATGAATGGAAGCCACATTGCATTGCTCTCGAACTTTAAATATCAAAATCAATCTTTAAAAATCAGGGCAACTTGGTCATATTCTGAATTTAAACAAGTAATTAAGCCATCGATTGAAAAGGAAATTGATGTACTTGAAACAATGAACATCGAATTAGAACATAGTGTGGCTACATTACGTAAGGAAAAAAAAGAGACTTTGAAAAAACATTACAAAGATTTGTATGATTTTATTAAAATCACAAGATCTAACGACTATAAGAACAGACAACATCTTTGCTTGCTAATAATGCTGAATTAAAAACTCAGATTCAGGAAAAGGTTTTTGTAATTGCTGCTTTAAAAAATGACTTAAGGAAGTTAAAAGGAAATAGTGTAGATACTAAGTTTGATAAAACATCAGTCTTGGGGAAACTGGTATGGTACCGATCATAAGGACACCAATTTAGTGGTTAGACAAAACCATATGCGTTTTAAATCTGAAGGGCTCAAATGTCAAACACTGTTTGCCTCCCAGTTGATGTGAATAAGAATTTGTCAAAATCTAGTCACTCAACATTATTTGCCCTAAGAAAACGAATCCACACTTTGCAAAACCTGATACATGATTGCATCTAGCTCATCTAGGAATAGTTCTAAGAACATGCCAAGATTTAGTTCAAATGACATGGTTCATAATCACTATCTAGATGTAGCTAAGAAAAAAATACAAGAAAGAGATAGGAACTCAACAACTAGTGTGCCTACTTCTGCGAGAATTCAAACCACCATGATGATAGCAAACCAAACCCCTAGGAGAAACAATGAAACATCTAGGAGTTGCCTGTATCTAAAGTAGTCGCGTTACGATAAGGTTTGTTCCAAAGCAGATCACTTTAAGAGTTCTAGTTCTTTTTCAGATAAGCACTGCTGATGATAGCAAACCAAAACCTAGGAGCAACAATCAAACATCTAGGAGTTTGCCTGTATCTAAGACCTGAAGGAAGTAAATTCACGTGCTAAGATTCAATCCCATAAGACCAGAAACAATAACAAACCCGTAGATCAAAAGAGTCATACTCAGAAACCTGGTAGGCAGATCTTTATAGGACATAGGTTTTCTCCTAAGACTTCCGCTATGTATGAGAAAACATCTCCTAGATCTGATCTTAGGTGGAAACCCACGGGTAGAATTTTCAAATCTGTTGGTCTTAGGTGGATTCCTACAGGAAAGTTATTCGACTCTTGCACAAGAAAAGTTGACAGTGAACCCCCACATGGTTCAAATGTAGATATCCCTAATATTCATGAATGCAAACAAACTCTGGATGTAAGTGCAGGTACATCAATCAATGTTCAGAAGGAACACAGTCTTGATTTAAGTGTAGGTACATTATGTAATGTCAACAAGGAAAGTCTCAGAGTGTGGTTGCTGAAAAAGCTGATATCTCAAAAACCAGTGTCATAGTGGATTCACAAATGATGAAATTGCAATGACGTTTGATCATAACAGATCAAGCCTCGAACCTTAATGTCAAACGACGTTTGTATAAAACGGTTCAAGCCTCGCACCACAATGTCAGCAGAAGTTCATCAAGCAGCTGAGACGGTAACAACGTCAAATGAGCTGGATTTGCTATTCGATCCTTTGTTCGACGAATATTTCAATGGAGAAAATCAAGTTGTTTCAAAGTCTTCCGCATTCACTACTACTGATGCATCAAATAAACATCAACAACAACCTGATTCAACTTTATCCACTTCATCCACTTCAACTCTAGCAACAACAGTCACTGCTGATGAAAACTTTAATTTGTAAATATTTTTGATTTCTCTTTATTTTGATTTATAAATATTTTTGAAAAAAGAAAATACAAAAATATAAAACCAACAAAAAGAAAATACAAAAATATAAAATCAAAAAGTTTCAAAAATACCAAAAAGAATTTTCTCGACATGTCTCTTAAAATCAATAACATTTACGTAACTAGAAATGTTGATTAACATCGACACAAGTGTGTAAATGAAGTTCGAGCAAGAGTTTCAAATGCTTTCAAAACATGTCATTTCTAAATTTTCTCATGATGACTTATGTACATTTCAGTGCATAACTCGGACCCGAAAGTAATAGGGAAGTGTACGCGTGCGCTTACTCTACAAATAGAAGAGAAGAATTCTATCATGGTTTTTAAAATCGTTGAACATAATTTTTCAAAAAGAACTTTCAATGTCAAATTGTCTACAATATAATTAGTGGTATTTTTCCATAAAAAGTGGTATTTGTTAAAATTATATGTTCAACACTCCCTTCCTCGAATATGTTTAAAAAATTATGGTACTTACAATGTCATTTTATGTGAATCAATTTCTGAAGGGGAGCTTTTAAAACAAAGCATTTTAATGTGTTGGGTACATCTCATAAATGTCAATTTTATGTATCCAAACACATTTTGTGAAATTAAAATGTGGAAACTTATAATATCAATTAATAATATACATTGTTCACTAAGGTATCTTACTCCGTCTTCAATATTTTGTGTTGTCATATCATTTTTTCATTCCAATGTCAAGTTTTAATAAATATTTGTATCCCACATATACTGTTGAAGGAGAGCTATCAGGAAAATGAATTCATGCAATATTGTGGTATAATTTTTCTCCCCGTGGAAATTTTCATGTGATAAATTTTAATCAATTGGTATTTCAAATACTAAATGTTTTATTATTTAAAATAAGGAGAGAAAATGTGATTAAAATATGATATAGAAAAATGTGATCTTTAAGACCCTAAGTGCAACTATTTTCTTCATGTGCTAAACAATTTTGAATCTCGGTGCACATGTGTAGGGAGAGTATTTCAAAATGTCAGAAAAAGGTTTTTATGGTTCAATCTCTATACTCAACAACCTATTAATTTCACGACGATTCTGAAGTCATAAGGTGGTTAGGTTAGGAATAAGTCCTATGATCCAACCAGAACCGGAGAGATCTACCCAAGGACACTCCATAGTTAGAAATAACAGTCCTTAGGTATGATTGGAGAAGAATAAGTATAAGGGAAAAAATGACGACTAAGATTGAGCTAACACTAGAACAATCACAACAAGGTGTTAGTAATGACGTCTTAGTAAGCATTGAAGGGTGGAAGAATTAAAAAGAAATATATGGATAAAGGGTGAAAACAAAGCAGCCCTCCACACAACTTAGGCAGAAACCGGGTCAATACATAATCTATCAAAATCACAAAGATGATTGTTGATATTAAAGACCGCATCATGGACCCAGTGATGCAATGCACAACCCTTCCCAGCCATTCAAGTTTCTCTCAAAATAAACTTGTCTCATATGTCACGGAGATACACACGTTATCTATTGATATCTTACTCTGAGATTGTTGATATTGAATAGGTGGCAGTCTGCTCCAGCCTCCGATTACTAAAACCAAAAGTGCACAAATCGAGTCTAGAGCCAAGAAGAGATCAAAGTATAAATCTCATTAGGACACAATGTCAAAATACTCTTGTTGAACACCTTTAAAGTTCACAAGTTGTAACAAAGAGTCCTACGCATTATCCTTGAGATCTTGCCAGAACATCCGAGTGATACTTAAGTATTCACAGTGAAGATGGAAATCCTGCTTGAGCCAACATCAAACAAGCTCTTGGTAGGTGACTTGTAAGATTCTATATGAATCAAGCTTGTGATAACTGGATATCAATTTTGGTCCAGTAAATGAATTGACGACTTAATCAGAAAGATAGTAACTATCTGATTCACTCTTACCGTGTTGTCTGCTTTGAGACGTTCCGGTAATGAGAACTAGCAAGCATGGTGATTCTAATACATCTGTGTTAGAAGATCCTACGCTTTGAGCTGGAAACCCTGTCAAGGAGATTCTTTGAATCTACCTGATCACAGGTATAGTATTTATACTATAAAACGGGAAACCAGAGGTTAATGCAACCGAAGTCAAGATGAATGACAAAGCCATATTCATCTTTTATTGCTAACTGTCTTATTTCAGGTTTAGACGACGGTGTTGCAGCCTCATTCCAGTGAAGTCGGATTCATAAACCACATGCTCATACTCAAGCTTTCAAAGTCAATCATTCAAAGTCAAGATAGTTGATTCTAATCTTCCCCACTATCAAAGAGCCTCAAAGTCAAATAAAGAATCATCAATTGGGGAGATTGTTAGACTTATAATCACATATGTCAAACAAGAATGTAACAAGTATGAGCATGTTGGTCAAGAGCACAAGTTGATCAAGAAAGTCAAATCAAGATGATTCAAGTCAAGGAGATGATGCAAGATAACGATCTCAAGAACTCAAAGTCAAAAGATAAAGGCTCAAGATCAAGATCACAAAGCATGAATGATCAAAGCCATTACAATACAGACAAGACAAAACAAAGGCCTCAAAAGATATAAACGTCAAAAGTCATATCTTCAACGTCATCGGTAGTACGGAGGAGTTTGAAGAAAGAGACCTCAACATTGGGGGAGATTGTTAGCCTTAATTTTATATAAGTCGAACAAGAATGTTATCGGTCTTATTAGTCATAATTAGTCTTGTTAAGTAATAGGCTAGTCGGGTTCAACGGGCTTGGATTGTAATCTAATATTGTTCGTGTTTCGGGCTTAAAGCCTAAGTTAAGCCAAGCCCGACCCAAGTTAGAAAGCCCACATGCCACTCATGGCTCAAGGGTATAAATAGGACCCTCTCCTCACATGGAGAGGGTGTTGGTTACCATTTGCATAATTGTGTGTGTGTGTAATCTTCCATCTCTAGTTTTCTCTCTAATAAATCTTCTAACTTTTCTTTCTATCTTTCTACTATTTTGCTTATTGGTATAGCTTATTGTTGTGAAATGGATTAAGCTTTTGGGATAACAGTAAAGATTGCATGTAAGTTATGTGAGGAACTTAAATCGAAAAAGGACAAACTTAAAGAAACTCAAGTTAAATTTGTTAAATTTGATAAAAGTGCTAATTCACTAAGAGAAATGTTAAACAATCAAAAGTCACCTAGATGCAAAATAGGTCTAGGATTTGATAGCGATAAAACATCAACAAGCGGAACTAAAACCATGAGTTTTGTTGGATCGTTCGCTGAAAAAGGAATGGACGAATCCACCATAAAGGTGCACGGATCCACCTTACCTGGATCCGTGAGTCGCAACTATAGCGAAAAAGGGACATAACATGTTTTTAGTCCCCCTATGTCTTATCAAATTTTGTTATTACTAGGAAGAAACTAATACATAATAGTATTGATGAGTCAAAGAAACTATCTTTAAAACCATCACCTAAAAGTGGTATAGGCTATGTCAAAACCGATTCTAGATAGAAAACACCTCCACCTAGAAGGAACATTCCTTCTCAACCAATATACAACACACCTCAATCTAGGATAAACTCTAGACAACCAATTCATCAAAACTTTTACCCTATGAATTGGAACAATCAACAAAATCAAGGCTTCGTACATATGGGAAATTGGTATCCCTTTTCAGATCACTAAATCAATTACTACAGATACATGGGAGTACATCTCGAACATTTTTGTACCCATTAAGTTATGGGGGACCAAATGCCTTAAATTTGTTTTTTGTTAAAATAGGTATGCTGAGAACATGATTAGAACCGGATGAGTGGATCTAGATGTGTTTGCTCTAAACAGTTAACTGGTAACAAGAGTTTTTTTCTCCTACAAAGCATTCGATGGTAATGTTTGTTTTTGGAAGTACCTAAAAGGAAAGATCATAGAAAAAGAACAATCTATAATGACCTCCCTTTTATTTTTTATTTTTTTTACTATATCTAATGTAGAACACGTAGATAACTTAGCTTTTAACTTACTTAGCGTCGGTCAAATTTGTGACAATAAGTGTCAAGTCTTATTCATGGAAGAAGGTAGTGAAATAATTAAAGATGATAAAATCATAGGAATTGGGATTAGGAAAATTAGTTTATACGTAATGAAATTAGGAAATAAGTCTCAAGACAAATTATGTCTCGCCACGGTAGTAGATAACTCTACCTTAATGCATAGAAGACTTGGTCACGCAAATATGCGTTTGATTCGATCGTTGTCATCTAAAGAATTAATTAGAAACTTACCTAAGTTAAAATATGATAAAAAAATTTGTGATGCTTGTAAAATTGGGGAGCAAGCTCATGCAGTCTAAGCTAAAAATATGGTTTCCACTAAAAGATGTTTAGAATTATTACATATGGACTTATTTGATCACTCAGCAATTAAAAGCTATGGAAGTAATCTATACACATTAGTTGTAGTAGATGATTATTCTAGGTATACATGGACTAGATTTCTAAAGACTAAAAATGAAGCTTTTGAGAAATTTGAAATATTAAGTAGAAAAATTTAAACCAACCTGTAGTTCTATAATAGCTATTAGAACGGATCATGGTCGGGAATTTGATAATGAAGTACAATTCAGAGCTTATTGTGATGCACAAGGCATTACTCATAACTTCTCGGTCCATGTACCTCCATAATCAAAACTGGGGAGTACCCAAAGAATAAAATAGGACTTAATGAGATGTTAGGACACGGCTTAATGAAACAATCATCCACAAGTTTATGGTGTAATGCCTGTTTGATACGTCTTTAACTTTATAGTACTAAATAGAATATTAATTTGACCAATACTAGGAAAAACTCCTTATGAAATATTTAGAGGTAGAAAACCTTCTTTAGAATATTTTAAAGTATTTGGAAGCAAGTGCTTCATCTTGAATACTAAAGACTAGCTAACCAAATTTGGGACCAAAGTCATACGAAGTGTTTTTTAGGGTATTCTCAAAATAGTAAAGCTTATGTAGTACTAAATAAACATACAATAAAAGTTGAAGAATCACTCAACATGACATTCGATGAAAGTCCTCCTCCTACCAAATTATCACCATTGGTTGATGATGATGTTGGTGAAGAAGAAGCCATTAGAAAGAATACCAAAATAGTAAATATTAATAATGAAGAAGATGAGTCGATAGAAGTTGATGAAATCGTTAACATTAAGGAGTCCAAAAATCATCCACTAGATCAAGTCATAGGAAATCTCAATCAAAGAACCTTAAGATCTCAAGCCCAAAATCATAGTAATTTCTTTTGTTTTATATCTACAATAGAACCCAAAAATGTCAATGAAGCATTAAAAGATAAAAGTTGGGTTGTAGCTATGCAAGAAGAACTAAATCAATTTGTAGCTAATGATGTTTAAGAATTAGTCCCTTTACCTATAAGTCAATCCATCATAGGAACAAAATGGGTCTTTAGAAATAAATTAGATGAAAACGGTATAGTATCTAGAAATAAGGCTAGATTAGTAGCACAAGGATATAATCAACAAGAAGGTATAGATTATGATGAAACATATGCTCCGGTAGCTAGATTAGAGTCGATTAGAATACTTCTTGCTATTGCTTGTGCAAATGATTTTAAATTATATCAAATGGATGTAAAAAGTGCTTTTCTAAATGGTTTTATAAACGAAGAGGTTTACGTTGCTCAACCTCCAGGGTTCATTGATTTTTAAAAACCAAACTATGTTTATAAACTTAAAAAGGCTTTATATGGTCTTAAGCAAGCTCCTAAAGCTTGGTATGATAGACTAAAAGCATTTTTGATAAAAACACGAGTATTCAATGGGAATGGTTGATAACACACTTTTTACTAAGAAATCAAAGTCACATCTTATCATTGTTCAAATATATGTCGACGACATTATATTTGGTTCTACGAGTCAAAACTTGTGTGATGATTTTGCAAAAATCATGCACGACGAGTTTGAGATGAGTATGATGGGGGAGTTGAACTTCTTCTTGGGTCTTCAAATCAAACAAATGGAAGACGGAATATTCTTCAATCAATCCAAGTACATCAAGGAGATGTTAAAGAAGTTCAGGTTGAAAGATTCCAAACCAACCAAGACGCCAATGTCAACGGAGATCAAGCTCACTAAGGACGATGAAGCCGACTCCATGGATAGCTCTAAATATCGAGGTATGATTGGTAGTTTACTTTATTTAACTGCAAGTAGGCCCGATATTATGTTTAGTGTTTGCTTATGTGCTCGTTTCTAAGAAAATCCTAAGACTACCCATTTAGAAGCCGTTAAGCGTATATTTAGGTATATTAGAGGAACTAGTCACTTAGGATTATGGTATCCTAAAGGTACCAGAATAGAAACTATAGTTTATGCTGACTTTGACCACGCAGGCGATTACGTTGATCGCAAAAGCACTAGTGGCGTTTGTACGTTCATGGGATGTTGTTTAGCATGTTGGTTCGCTAAGAAACAAATGGCCCTTGCTATCTCTACGACCGAAGCCGAATACGTCTCCGTCGAGAAGGCATGTCAACAAGCACTATAGATGAAACAAGCTCTCATCGACTACGGCATACGCCTCGATGACATTCCAATTATGTGCGATAAATAAAGGCGCATCGACTTAAGTAAAAACCCCGTACAACACTCTAGAACTAAATATATAGAAATACGTCACCACTTTCTACGCAATAACGTCCAAAAGGGCAATATTTCTATAGAGAAAGTTGCATCCGAGGATAATATAGCCGATATATTTACTAAACCATTAAAACGTGAAGTATTTAATTATTTAAGATTAGGATTAGGAATGATGGAACTTATCATGGATAGTGATCCTTTGTCATCCCAAAAATAATCGTAAGCGAAAAATCTATGAAGTTAAAATATTTAATTATTTCAAAGATGGGTTAATTTCATTCACAAGTTTCATTACAAAACTTCACGATCGTGAACATAATCGAGATTATAATTTTACTAGATAATGAAAATATCAATAAAATGACCATAGATATCTTCAAAATCTACATGTATGGTCAACACATGAAAATTACGAAATCGATTATAAAGGAGGTCATCTGTAATAAACGAAGTAGCTCTCTCCACTGCACCAAGATATATCCCAGGTCCAAGAGTCGGTGTAAAGGGTGAAACATCTTTTTTTTGGGTAAAAGAGACTCTTCCCGGTAAAATATATTACTCCAAAAAATCAGTTAAGTATAATGGAATGTGGCTGATATACCACATTAACCTCAAGCGCTACCTTGAACTACCACTAGCCAACGGTGACATGCCACCCCGGCCAAAAATTACACATCACCTAAAACACCAATAGGAAAATACCACTTGATGTTACATAAACAAAAAACACTGACATAAAAATCACATAAGCAAGCCATAACCATTACGTGCAGATGAGAGAATCCGGAAGGTTCCAATGGCGACTTCTTGAATCTACAAGTCAATAATTTAAGGCGAACCGAAGATTTGATTCACTCAATAAGTTACGCAACCGATCGTTTCTGATTCCTAAACAACTGCTAATTCCGCTCTTGCCAAATGTAATAAGAACACGCCGCAACAACAATCTTCGCAATCACACTTCTAGCATGTCTTCGTTTAGATATTGGAACAAGATGCGACATAATGGAAGCAAAATAAGCCAAGACCTGATTAAGACCAGCCAAGACCTTCAAGTGATCCCAAACCTGATTAGAAAAAACACATTCAAAGAACAAATGATCGTGAGAATCCATAGTACGTTCACATAACGAGCACAACAACGGAACATTCGAATGAATCAAGGTATCTTGAGTATGAAGCTTTTGACGAATAACTAGTCATAGGTGGAACGAGTGCCGCGGTATGCAATTAGAAAACCACACTACATCACTTCAATCCACTTTATCTTGTCTGGGACGAATGCAATCCAAAGTAATAGAAACCAAAAAAGGATAAACACCACCTTTAAGATCACACCATTCCAAAATATCCTCTAAATCAGTAAACAAAGGGACCGCGGGCATGTTAAGGTTAGGGTATTTAGAACTCCATTCTAATGGGAAATGCCCCTCAATAGCAATATCACGTACCTTGGTAACTGCATTAAAGCCCGCCCTATGAATATCTCTTATTGAAATCACATCCGAGAGAGGGCTTTTTGAACAAAATTTATCAAACCATGCAAACATTGTAGAGCCCGATTCAATACGATGCCAAATAAAATCACGAACAATAGGACGAATATGGAGCAATTTCCACCAACCCCATGTCATATTATCCCGACAAGGAATGTCTCAAAAACTCCGTCCTTTAAGTTTATAAGTATGGATCCATTTTATCCATTTTTGAAACAAAAGGAGAAGATCGAATGGCTTAAGGTGGGTGACTCTAATTCTGCTTACTTCATAAGTCAGTTAAGAGTCGAATTAGTCATAGCCGAATTGATGTTGTTACTAACTTGGATGGTGTCACGGTTTCTGGTGATCAAGTTCCTAATGATTTTGTTGCTCATTATGAGACATTTTTAGGTCAGCAAGGTGATACGAATCATTTTAGTACCGTGGAGTTATTTCCAAACAAATTAGATTCTAATAAGGCGGCTGTTATGGTTTGTCCTCTGTCTACTCAAGAGGTTAAGGAGGCAATTTTCTCTATGGGGAATGATAAATCCCTGGGTCCGGATGGTTATACGGCTGCGTTTTTTTAAGGAGGCGTGGGATATTATGTCTAGTGATGTTACGAAAGCGGTACAGGAGTTCTTTATTAATGGGAAACTCCTTAAAGAGCTTAATCATACGATCATTGCCCTTATTCCTAAGGTATCTTCACCGTCTCGTATCAATGATTATCGCCCTATTTCTTGTTGCAATGTGTTATTTAAATGCATCAGCAAGATTATTGCTAATCATATAAAGGAGAGTTTGAAAGTCTTGGTGAGTCTGAATCAGTCGGAGTTTGTTCCAAGAAGAAAGATTTCGGATAATATTCTCCTTACGCAGGAGGTTATGCACAACTATCATCTGGACCGTGGTGTGCCCCAGTGTGCTTTTAAAGTTGACATCCAGAAGGCTTATGATACTGTGGATTGGGGTTTCTTGAGGTTTTAATGACGTTCAGGTTTCACCATCGTATGGTTGCTTGGATCATGGAATGTTTTACCACTACTTTATTTTCTATCAGCATCAATGGTGTTCTCCATGGCTATTTTAACGGTAAGAGGGGGCTTCGACAAGATGATCCTTTATCTCCTTATCTTTTTACCCTTATTATGGAGGTTCTTACGCTAATGTTGTCTAGACGTGTTCGTGATTCAGAATTATTCACTTACCATCGTTATTGTTTGGAATTGGAGATTGTGAATTTGTGCTTTGCGGATGATCTCTTCCTATTTGCTCATGGGGATGAAAATTCAGCAAGGGTAATTATGGAGGTGTTGGATGAGTTTAAGCTTGCTTCGGGATTAACTCCTAGCCTTCCTAAAAGCACGACTTACTTTTGCAATGTTCTTAATCACACTAAACTTGCTATTCTTCAGATTCTCCCATTTGAAGAAGGTCGGCTTCCGGTCAAGTACTTGGGGTCCTGTTGATTTCTTCTAGGCTTGTTTATCGGGATTGTAAGGATCTTATTGAGAGAATTCAAAAAAGGATTCAAGATTGGAAAAATAAGTCTCTTTCGGCAGCGGGAAGGCTCTAATTGGTTCAATCGGTCTTCGGATCTATGCATGTCTATTGGGCTTCGGTGTTTATTCTTCCTTCTCGCATTCTTCTTGATATTGAACAATTAATGCATAGTTTTATTTAGTGTCAAGGTAAGATGATGACAGGGAAGTCTAAAGTTGCTTGAGAGGTGGTTTGCATGCCTAAAAGTGAAAGGGGTCTTGGGGTTAGGAGGCTTGAGCTTTTTAATAAAGCTCTTATGATTTCGTATAAATGATTGTGTTATTAGTAATGGTCAAACTTATGCTAAAAGATAACACACTCCTAGTAGGATTGACTACATTGAAATTCCATCGGGAAATTCATGACAAGTTGTTCGGTTCACTCAAAACTTAGACGTTGACTCTGAAAATTATATCACATACCCCTAATAGTATGTATAACACATTGCAATTGCCAAAACCACAACACTATATCTCAATTTGCTCAAAAATCAACTATGTCCGTATTTTTGGAGACTTGCGGACCACGGATCCACCATAAGGAGATTCGTGTGTTATTTAGGTAGATCCGTGCGTCACAGATCGCGAGTAAATAACTGATTTTAAATAAATTGAGACCACAACAAGTATTAAACAAACACACTCATGAACTCAAATACCAAAACCCTTATACAAACATAACATAAATCGGCAATTAGAGCAATTAATCTACAAGATCATTAACAAATCATCAATCTATAACAATATTGTAAGTGAAATCATCTTATTTTCTATTTAATTTAATATCTAGGATTTTGATTTTGATCAAATCACATAATTTGGGGCTTTCAAATTTTCTTGTTATTTTCGTGCAATTAGAACTATGATATAACAATATATAACTACTATAATACACAAGCAACATAATTGAAGCGATTCGCCAAAAATCAATTTTTGACAAAAACCCCAGGTTATGATTTTTACTTCTAGGAACTTTTCAAAACAAGGGTTGTTTAACTACATTGTTAATACAACGCAAAAACTTTTTCTTCATGCATTAAGACTCTTGAATGTATATACGAAGTGCTTAACTCATAAGCATTTTTTGTTCCATTCATCTTGAGCAATATCAAACATAGGTTGTGCATTAAGGTTTGCTTATTAGTAGTACTATAACTAATTTTTTATTATTTGAGTCAAGCAAACCGCACAACACCTAAATCAAGTCCATAAAGACATACTTACATTGTTTTTTCACTTATCGAGTATTTATCATAATTTTTCAATGAAATCACTATAACATCACAATAGGTACCAAATGCCAAGCTAAAACCAAATAAGACTACAAGAAAACCTGTGCTTATGCTCCAAAAATATACAATGATCCCAACATGCCCGAATCACTTAGGGATATCTATAGGACTTTAGAGAGTAGATATGTTCATGAAGGGAGAACCATTGATCCATCTTTCTACAATGACCTTAGTGATGACTTAGTGGCCAAGTTTACCGCCATAGGTTTTGATTTCTTGCTATCTCTAGATGAGCAAATTTGTTCTAGGTTAATCTTTGAGTTTTACAAAACTCTTAAGCTAGAAAGAGACTCCAACAACCATTTCTCAATCCAATTCATTATCAACAATAATCATTTCAACCTCTCCCTTGCTCAATTTTCCGAGCTTACCTATCTCCCTAATCAAGGCATTTGTATCTACTCTGATGCATGGGGTCTTGATGAACTTGAGAAAACCCTTGAGCAAATTGAACCTTACAACTCACGTCTTCCTGCTCTTGATGATATCCGAAACCTAATCCATAGAAGAACCATTCATGAAAAGATAGACAAAGAGGGAAACACCATCAACAAATTGCCAAACCAAATCAAAACAAATAAGCTCTTTGATCACCTTAGGCCTTATGAACTAGTCATTAGGGAAAATGTCTATTCCGCCATATGAAATAGAGACCATACTCAAGCAGTTATTGCTTTGATGTTGTATTGCCTAGAAAATAGACAACCCTTCAACCTTGCCTACTTCATCATCAGGAGGATATACTTCTTTAGGGATAGACAAGACAAAGTTCTACCATATGGCATGATCTTAACTCGTCTCTTTAAGAACCTTAAAGCAAACATGGCACAAGGGTTATTTGATGAAAGTTACAAACTTGTCCCTAGGAAAATGTCCTCACTTAAGGCAAAACAACCAAAGAAACCTCCACCAAAAAAAACTAGGAATGTAGGAAAATCTAAACGGACTTAATGAACCACCTCATCTTTAACTGAATCACCACCTTCGGATAATAAAGACTTTCCAAGTACTAAACTTTGACCTAGATATTATCATGGAGGCTCGTAAACGATCCCTAAACATGTCCAAATGAGCAAAGGGAGACAAGAGGGGTGTTTAAAAACCTGGTAGAGCAATGCAAAACTTTGGCAAGGACATTAAGAAAGGATGTCGTAAACAGAAAGACTGTTTGTAACATTTTAAGTGATTTATCAAGATTCATTGATTCAATGTTTCTTTGGATTATTAACTTGTTTACTTGAATTTGCATGCGTACACTAGATGTTGAAACTACGTACTCTCCTTATGATGCTATGCTCTATGAATATCTAATCATATCGATGTTATTTGGTAGATGATAATGATACTTGCATGATAATTTATTTTGTGTTTGGGGTGCAAATTGATGTTCTGGTCATTTTTATTGAAGTTTGCGACCCACAGATCCACCATATGGTAGATCCGTATGTTATTTTGGTGGATCCGTGGCTCACTAAGTCCAGGCACCAAAATTCGAATTTTCTTGATTTTTAACTTTTGCTACTTCATCTTATAACTATGCTATATGATACTATGTGGGATCTTAAACCTTAGGATATAACATGAACTCCGTATAATCCAAGAACTATTATACAATTCATATCACCACTTTCTTCTTATAATCATCACACTCAAACACCATTTTCTTTACATTTTGTATCACCCCCAAATTGGGTCGCAGCAGAATATGAGTTGAGAGTGTTACTTCATAGATCAATAGCACAAGATATATATAAGAACAACCATTTAAAAGTCGTTTAAAACTGATACATTGGATTTAACAAATTGTATGTTACAAAGCCCGAAGCTTCACTTGTTCGTTGTTCAAAATACAAAAATTCTTTAAAATGTAATGCAACCAAATCTTTAATGCATATGACTTCCAAAATAACGACCACCAATGTATCCCTTGTCTTGTACCTCATTGATCCCTCGAGAAAACATGCTTTAAAATGTCAACAATAATGTTGGTGAATTCATAGGTTTGTAAAATGTATAATGTAGGACCGCAAGATTTCCCCATGATAATGCAACAGATGCAAACATCATAAAATGTAATTACGTTTCCCTAAGCTCATGACACTAAAGCTCGACATGTATGAATTGCAATATAAATTGCCAACATTGCCTGTGATGATGTTCTAACCCGCAACATCCCAAATCTGACATGATATACGTTTGTTGTCTGGCATACCGGCACAGTGAGCATGACTCACCCGAACGGAGATGTCAATCCCAAATAGATCTATTTATAACATTCGCGCTCACAACAAGTAATTGACAGTTCATGCTAATCGGCTCAGAGGGTTATCGCTACTTAGGCAAACACGTAATCGTAATGTAAAATGTCCACTTGCATCCAATTTGTAAAACATGCATATGTTTCTCACCCCAAAACTTATAAATCATTATAAATGTAAAATGTGGGGCTATGAACTCACCTTGAGTGAGTGAATCGATAATGTAAATCACAAACTGAAAATGCGTCACGAATACGCCCGAATGCAACCTAATTAATTATAGGTCGTATGAGTACTAAGTACTTTGAATAACTAATACCGTATATAATTCTATATAGCTACATCACCATCTAATTGTATTTGTGAAATCATATTTATAAAGTTAAAATGTTTATAAATATAACATTAGTAAAAATGGCGTAACTTTCTCGTTTTAAGTCCGTTTTGTACGTTCTTTACGTCCACGACTTTGTATTAAGAAGAGTTATCAAAATAGTACATTTTTTTATTTTCAACCCTCTGATGAACAGTACTTTTTACTGTTTATACACTTTTATAAATTCATTTTTATAAACTTAATTATCGTAAACTCGTAAACGTCATATCTTATTCGTTTTAACTCTGATTTTAGTGATTCTTTCGAGCACATCTTCGTAATTAAAAGTTCTATAAAGTATTTTCCACAAAGTATCTGATGTGAAGAGTAATTTTTATAAAATTATTTTTATAAGGGTATTTTTATATATTTAATTATATAAACTTGCAAATAGCATAACTTCTTCGTTATAGCTTGATTTTTCGAGTTCTTTATATGTCTAAGATCCTTGTAACATGTAGTATTTTATAAAATATACAATAAATACATTATTTTTCGAATTAAAACAGAATCGTTTGATCTTTTTGTTAAAAATGTGTTTAAACTTGTTTTTATAACTTTTTAGCTTAGATAATTTGCTACAAATCCTTTACAACCCTTTATGTCACAATTCTCATATATGTTAGGTCCTTTAGTCCAACGTTTGTCCAAGAAATGTCCATGATAACAAGTCCTCACATCACTTTTACTTATAAACTTATTAAGTAAACTTAAGATAACTATTAGTCTAAACTTTTTAATAAATTAAAACAACACTGTAATATTAACTTATATCTTCCATTACAAACATTTATTTAACATCCATATAAACATATGTCATAGTTTACAACCATGAACAAGATAAAAAACCATTTTACATGTTAATAAGTTTTCCTAATTGATTTTACTATATAAAATCATATACACATAAAATCATAAATTTAAAGAGTTTAGGTTTTTAGATAACCTTAATATGAAGTAGGATGATGAACAACAATATCTAAACCCTAGTTTAGATATTAAATCCAAGCTTCCAAGACTTAGAAACCCTAATTCAAAAAAAACCTAATCTTGCACTTTCTTGTTTAAACCTTTTAAACACTAAGCCAAGCCTTCAATATATAATAGGATACCTTAAATATGATGTTAGAACACTTGAATATGTGATAAATAAAATTGTATGAATTATTTAAAAGGGGTTTGAGTTTGACCGTGAGCTAGAGGGAGAGAAACAAGGAGATTTGTGTGAAAGTTTTGCTTAAGGGAAATGATGTGTGATATCTCTTACAATGTGCACACATTTAAATACCAAGGACTTAGTCACTTACAATTAGAGAGTGTCCAGAGACTAGTAGGAACAATGGGGAGGGAATTAAGGAGAAAAGATGGTCAAATACACTAGTCATGTATTAGTCCATAAAACCAGGTTTACAAACTTTGTGTAAAAAATTTTGTGGCTCGTGTTCCTAGGGTGCACCTTTGTTCCGAAAATTTTTTTTTTTTTTAAGTTAGGGAGGGAACTAGTTGGTGTCCATTGATATCGTTGGTGAATACTTGCATATAAGATGTTAAATGAAGTAAAGGTTAAAAGTAGATGTAACGCATACTTGGTTTTTTAACAAAAGTGTACGTTGTTGGTTTAATTCTTTTATGTAGAATTCGGCCTATATGGTAAATGTGGGTGAGTTTTATAAAACTTTGAGTATTGGGTATAATAATGGGTATTTGTTGAAGCGTAGAAAAGTTTTGGTGTTCCGGTAGCTAAATGTATATATCGCGAACGTAAACACTTTACGTAACATAAAAAATAAAATAGCAAAGTTATAATTATCCCCCAGAATATTATCTAACACATGCTTGACGTAAACATATAGCTTGTTTGAATGCCCGTTTACGTTGAATGATAATTTTTAGCTTACGTGGACAAACTTAACGATTAAAATTATAACACAACGCGGTACAAGACTAAAAAATAAATAGTGAATTAAATGACGACGTAAAAGACTTGACAACATATACGAGGTGATAAAGTCTTGCCCTCGTTTAAATGAAGCCTTGTCCTCAAGGTTAGAACGCGCACTTGACGACGTTGTGGGGTCGGCCTATTGTGAAGAAGTGTGTGGATACTACTTCTTCGGAATTGATCTTCACGTTCTTATGTGAACTCATGACCTCTCCTACAGTTCCATCAAACCTTAATGATGGAATGCGCTTTTCTTTAATCCGTTTAACTTCCGATGCTATAATCTCTACTTTACTGGTTCCTCGATGAAATGAACCTTCATCAATATGAAGTCCATCCAACAGAATGGCTAATGGTTCGTCGGCCTAGCACTTCTTCAAGTTGGATACATGAAATGTATTATGAACACTGCTCAGCTCTTGAGGAATTCACGCTTGTAAGAAACACTCTAAACCTTTTTAACACTTTGAAAGGTCCAACATATCTGAGGTTTAGCTTCCCCCATTTGCCAAAACGTACTACTCTTTTCCAAGGTAAAACCTTGAGCATAACTCTATCTCCAACTTGAAATTCCATTGGCTTACACTTTAAATCGACGTAACTCTTTTGTCGATCATGAGCGGCTTAAATTCTTTGCTTGATCTGAATGACCTTCTTGGTCGTCTTTTAATAACCCGAAACCACTTCACTTCACCATTTGAACAAGAAAAATAAGATGAGAAGAACGATAAGATTTTTAGAGAGGTTAGAGAGAGAAAGTAGAGAGAAGAAAAAGAGAAAAAGAATGGTTGATTACAAAATGAGAGAAATACAAAATGAACCAACACCCTCGTCAAACACTTGGAGAGGGGTATTATATTACCTTATGCCGATGGGCTTTTGCATGGGCCGGTTTAAATGTATCTTGGGCTGGGCTCGGGATAAAAAAAAAAAAAAAAAAAATTTGATTTTAAAAAAACCCCAATTTTTATTTTTTAGACTTTAGTCCAAAACGCTATAAATATTAAATTAATCAATGAGCTTGTCCCCGTTCTCTAAGCCTATTCAACATTTACTTGAATAAATAATAAATGTTCAGACCTAATATTCTAATGAACGAACTTTGTTATTCGACTTAATATTTGAGGCAAACAATCTCCCTGAAATGAGTTTATTGGGACATCTTAAAAAATAAAGAAAAACCTTCCATGAGATTAGTAGATTGATTTAGTATTAAGCTCTTGAGGTCTTTATCATTAATATTTGTAGGACTTGTTCTAATGTTTTGATCTTTGATCTTGAGCTTTGTCCATTGTCATTGTCTTTCGACTTCGTCTTACGCCCGAGATCTTTAAATCCTTTAATCCTTTGTCCTTGATCATTTTTCACCTGTGAGTCTTGTGGTCTGACCAACCATTCTCATACTTTTGCAGCAATCTTGAGAGCTCTTCAACAATCTCCCCCAAAGCTTTGGTTTCTGAGGAGTTATCTTAATATCCAGTATGCGAAATTCTATGTCTTTAATATTTGAGCTTTCTTGATTCTCTTGAACTTGTGCTTATAGTATGATCTTGTAGTTTAAACATAAGCAAGTGGTAATGAATTCCGACTTCAGCAGAATGGGATACCGCCACCACCGTATAAACCTCAAGATTAACCTTAGTGGATAAATTAACAATATGACTGAGAGTGCCTGGTCACTTCTCTAATTAAGTGCAATAACCATGGTTCCCTATAATCATATAAAATAACTGCCTGTGATCAATAGAATTTCCATATGAACTTCTTGACAGGGTTTCGCAGCTGCACTAGCCGTTCTCATTACCGGAACGTCTCAAAGCAGACAACACGTAGAGTGAATCAGGATAGTTACTAATACCTTCTGATTAAACTCAATTTCATTTATACCAGAACAAGCTTTTTGATTCACATATGAATTGCACTCAAGCCCAGATCATTTTCTTTCTTAGTTGACACAAGTTTAAATCCAGTATAGAATCGCAGAAGTACCTACCAATACATAGCTTATTTGATATTATCTCAAGCAGGAATTTCTATCTTCACGTGAATACATAAGTATCACTCGGAGGTTCTGGCAAAAACACAAGGATAATGCTAGGAATTTTGTTAACAACTTTGAACTTATTGGTGTTCAAAGCAAGTTTTATGTCATGAATGTGTCCTAATAAGATTTTATTTATTTATCTCTTGGCTCTAGACTCGATTATAGCAATTTTGTTTAGTTGCTCGAAGCTGAAACAGACAGCCCACCATATTCAAAGAACAACTAACCTCGAGTGAGAAAGTCAATAGAAGTCGTGTGTATCTCCGTGAACAAATGAGACAAGTTTAGTTAAGAGAAACCGAAAAGCTGGAAGAGTGAGTAGCATTGCATCACTGGGTCCATGATGTCATTCTTTAATATCAGAATTCATCTTCATGAAAACTGATAGATTATGTATTGACTCTTTTCGGCCTACGATATAGGAGCGCTTCTTTGTTTCACCTTTATCCATACATTTCTTATTCATTCTTCAACACTTCAATCTTTACCAAACGTCATTACTAACACCTGTTGTTGATTGTTCTCTAACTAAAGTATACTCATTCTGAGTCTGCATAATTACCATTATACACATTCCATCTCCCAATCATACCTATGGACTCTATTTCTAACTATGAGTGTCCTTGGTAGATTCCATCTGGTTCTGGTATGATCATATATATACCTACCTAACCACCTAAGAACTTCAGAATCGTCGTGAATTACGATGTGTTTGGGTAGAGACGTAAACCATAAAACCTTTTCAGAAGAGTATCACAACACTTTGAGTCTATTAAGATCACTTATTATTTTCAAATCACATTTTAATTACATTTCTCCCCTTGATTTTTAAAATACAAATTCACTAATTAATACCTTGTGATTAAATTTGTCATGAAAATTTTGTAGAGAAAACATATTAGCATGAATTATATGGAACATTAACTTGCTCCCCCTCAATTTTATATGTGTTTAACACCAAAAATGATACCAAGTTGTAAAATGAATATAAAATTGAGGGTTAGCATTGTTGAACACATAATTTTGAAAGATTATGAATTGTCATTTAAGAATTCTTAAAAAATCATGCTCAACCACTTAATCATCTTATAACATATAATCTATTGAGTAGTCATTATTATTACTGAGTTGTTATTAAGACTTTTTATAATGTTTTGAATACATAAATATTGTCATGTTATGATGTATCCAAAATCATTAAAACTTTGTTTTTCAAAAAACTCCCCCTCAAACATTGACTCATTTTGAAAATGACATCATATGTAAAAGAATTGTCTTATAAAACTATATGAGGGATGGAGTGTTGAACACATAATTTTGAAAGATTATGAATCGTCAGTGAGAAATTCTTAAAAAATTGTGTTTAACTTTTTGAAAAAACCAAATGTTAGAAGACTTTTCTTCTAAATTTAAGGATAAGTGCACTGAAACGTACACTCTCCTTTGTCGTTCGGGTCCGAGTTGCAATCTGAGAGCAATTACAAGTCATGAAGAAAATTAGAAAAGACATGTTTTGAAAGCATTTGAAACTACTGCTCGAACTTCATTTACACACCCGTGTTAATGTTAATAGATATTTCTAGGCACGTAAATGTTATCGATTCCAAGAGACATGTCGAGAAGATTCTTTTTGTGAAACATTTTCTGATTTTTTGATTTTGTATTTTCTTTTTGAAATTTTATATTTTTGTATTTGTTTTTATATGTTTTATATTTTTGTATTTTGCTTTTTT
>BQNB010109027.1:0-22840 GCA_026074375.1 Tanacetum coccineum | reverse complement strand
ATAACCAAATATGTAAGACCTAGAAAGGGTAAAAGTCGAAAAATACCCACGAACTTACAAAAATGTCCCGACATCACCAACAAACTAAATGTCGTCCTACCTACACCAACGAACTTTCAAATATTGTTCCGATATCACACATATCATAAATTTTTACCGACACCGTGGCAGTTATCTCCACGCTCGCACCAGTTTTTTTTAATAATCTTATGTCATGCCACGTAGGTCTACCTATCCCTTTTTATCACTTTCACTTTATCATCACGTTAAATCATCAAAATCAATAACCCAGATCCTCCCCTCAAACCAACTCTCTCTCTTCTCTATTTGTAACACCCACAACAAATTTGTGTTGGATGGTTAACACCTCTTTATGAAAATCCAATCACATATACCGTAGAGATTCCAAGTTCTAATCTGTATCAAGATGGTTATTTGAATGGTTTGGAAGTCTTTAAGATGAGCATGAGCCGTGATCTTGCTTCCCCATACCCAGAAATTAGTTTTACAACCCCAGTGGCTACACCAACACTTTCAGCAAAAGGAAAAAAAAAACTCCATATGTAGCGATAATTGAAGGTATTGGAGGAGGATTAGTCTTAAAATGGGTTTAATGAGAATGGATCCAAGTACTGAGAATGGAGTTAAGTACAAGATCCAAACGAATGGGTTCTTGAGATGGGTCATTTTTTATAAAAGAATGGAGTTGTAGCCAAGATTTTGAAATGGGTTCTTGATAGATTTGTTGATGAATTCAAGTAATGAGAATGGAGTTATAAGTTAGATGAGAATGAAGACAAGGGCATTTCAAGTCAAATTAGGCAAGGTGGATTTACACGGTGGATATCAAATGGGTCGGGTTAACATGGATCGGGGTAATAAGGTGGATAAGTAGCCATGCTGGACTAGGTATATCAGATTTGTCATTAAAAAAATTAAATAATAAATGACGTGGATAACTAACCGGTCATATTGGTGACATTGACACATAACAAACAAGTTCGTTGGTGTAGGTAGGACGAAATTTAGTTCGTTGGTGATGTCGGGACATTTTTGAAAGTCCGTGAGTATTTTTTGACTTTTACCCACCTAGAAATTCAGATTTAGGATGCTTAAATGGAAAAACTACTATTTTTACATGGCACCAAAATGATTTCGGTTGGTCACTTGCGGGAAATGAAGTCTTTGATGCGCGAGAAAGGGGGCTGCCTTCGCAAGGCTTGCTTGAAAGTCCCAACTGAAAGAACGGTTAATAATTAGTAGTTGCCCCGGCTCTCCCTGCCTGCGCTTTGGTTCTCATGCCTCGTTTTGTTGACGTCGTGCGTAGGATAAATGATTTGCACCGGATAAGCATTTGTTACAGTCGCGAAATACGGGCTTTTGTAAAAGTTTTCATTTTCTTAGTTAAAGGTAGATCAGAAAATGCCATTGTCCTATGGCTGCGCTAAACTTTGAACTAGACTAAACGAAGACAAAGTGAAGTCGAAGAGCAAAGTAGTCTAAACAATTTCATAATTCTTGTTTTTACTTTCTAAACAATGGTTAGGCGGAAAGGAAATGAAAATACATACATTTAAGGTAGTAACAAAGGCGTTAAATTTGCAGAAGAAATATTTAGAAAGTAGGCTTTGTTATGATAGCTGTGGTTACACGTGACAGTTTTAATTTGAATTCTCTATGGATCCAACCCAACATAGCCAACTTAGGTTGTGTTTGTTTCGTTAAGATGTTTTGTGTCTGAATGTGAGTACCACATCTTACTGGTAAGAGGTGGTTATAAAGTCTGAATCTGAATAAGAAAATGTTGTTTGTTTTTTAAGAGTCTGAATCGTTTTAGTTGTTCATTTTTTTAATATATATTAAACCATAATTTTTTAATATATATTATAAACAAAACACTTTTATCACAATTTTAAAACAATAATAAACCATTAAACATTTTTAACAAAACATTGTTTAACTATACGATGAAAGTATTTTACCTTTTAACTTACATTTCTACTATTTTAAGGTTTAAAAATAATGTGTGCTGCACATTTTTCAGAAAAACCACATAAGTCAAAAGTACTTTTATTTTATTTTATATGTATTTTCTCTTTTATTTCTTTCGTCTTTTTCTTTCTAGTTCTTTCAACACCATTTTTATCACACGATGCTCACGCCCTATTCATTTGATGCCTGGTAAGAGGCATTAAGACATGACCACCACCTCTGATTGAGTAAGAGCTTCAAGATCTTTTCGTGTCTGACTCGAAAAAGAAAAAAAAACACGCTCCGGATCTAACCGCGTCTGACTCGGGAAGAGTCAGAGGCGTAAGATTTAAAAAAAAAAAACAAACACAGCCGTTGCAAGGAAATGAGAGTCAGAGAGTGCCAGCAGCTGGATGGCTAGAGATGGATCAAATTTTTACGCATGAACTTGGGCCAAAACAGCCCCACTAACGGGCTTAGCCACTATTTTGTCATGTAGCGTAATGGAGATTAGGAGTATTAGAATTAGAATAGAATAGAATTACAATAACAATGACTCCGGGTCAAACCCGCCGGAACCACTTAACCCAGTACTGACCCGCCGGAATACCGACGGAACCCACCGGCTAAACCCGCTCCGACCTGCTATCATTTAAAACCCGATATTAAACACTTGTATGCTTTAATGGGGTACATGTCCCTCCATTTTTCTCTTATTCAAATCTCATATTTAAATAGATTGATCTTTTCCCTCTCTCTCATGCGACTGATTGTAAAAGTATTACGATGACGGTACGATGGTTGACTTCTATGGTTGCTGCATCGTTTTGTGATCGGTGTGTGGTGATGGTGATTATGGTTGGTATCGTTGGGTATTTTGTGATGATTAATTTTTGGTGGTTTTCGATTAAAGAAGGTAATGTTTTCAAACTTTGTGTTATTTTCCGTTGTCGAATATCACCTAAGCTAACGGTGTTTGTAACTTGGGGGTGTTTGATTCCCTTTTGTCCTTGCATAAGTTGCGTATCAACTGTGTGTGAGATGTGTTCATAAGCCATATATAGGTTGTGGTTGCTCACTATGTTTTTTATGGCTTGAGCACATTTGTGATGTGAGTTATTGGTCATGGTGAGTGGAAGCAATGTGTACCTTGGCGGGGCAACACCACGAGAGTGGTGTTTGCAGCCATGGTGCGCGATGAATCTATTGTGGGCGATAAAGACACCACTGCGTTTGTGTCTTTATTATTTTGCGATTACCATAGTTTGCTGGATCGTGGAGGGTGAGATCGACCCGTATCTTGGCAAGGCAGCACGACTTCGTGCTTGCAGCCATGACAGGTCGCATACCATATTATCCCACCCCGCACTGGCAATTCTGAGCCCCACATTTTGACAATGGCGTTCTGCGCCTGCTTATAATGCCCTGATGATTCCGTTGCACGAGCGTAGTATTTGGAATTGTGGTTGCTTTGCTAAAGTCTCTCTGATGCCGCCGATCACTTCGTTGCCGCCGTTTATGGTGTGTGGCGATGAGCAGTGTTTGCTTTCTCTTAATGCATATGTGTGGTAAACAGTAGGTATGGACACGTACCGATCACGTGAACTGCCTTTTGTGGTATAATTGAAATACTTGAAGTACACATTTCCCAAAAAGCATAATGCCTTTTTAGTAAGGTTTGTTAATTTGTATCCATTGCGATGCAATTGGATGCTAATGATGGTAGGGTCAGTTGTGAACGTGTCTGATTTTGCTAATGCTTACTTTGTTGATATCGTTTAGGAGCTTCGCACTCGCACTCTTTTATAAAAGGCGATGATGAGTTGGTCGGTAGGGAGGAACAGAGAGGAGGCGGCCTGCATCTTGGCGTGGCAACTTACTAAAGTTGCAGCCATGGCAAATATGCCCTGTTTCTATGATGCTCTACCCTTCTGCGCCAATCAATAACATTTCTTTCCTCGAACCACCGGGTCAATTTGAGTTTCTTCGATGGAATTATCAATGAATGATATCAACGGTCTCTGACTCTCTGGAACGCCAGCGTAATTGTTTACATGTTTCTACCGCTGATGTAAGCGATTAGTTAAACGATTAGTTGAACGATTAGTTAATTAGTTCTTCCTAACGCCTTGCTAAAATAAACAAGAAATAGAACGGCTAGCGTGGAAACAAGCTGCAACATATGGACAACGCTGATGTAAGTGATTAGCTAAAAAAAATTTAACAAGCATAGGATTTAGTTATGTCGTGTTATAAAACTTCTATTCTGAATATGGATAGAGCTGATGTAAATGATTAGTTGAAATTTTTTAAAACTACTCATTTGATAATTTTTTTAAAACTACTCATTTTTTAAAACTACTCATCTATGTAGTGTCGGCTGTAATGCCACGGCTATTGTCGGCGGCTCCACAGGTAGGGACATTCATTGCCAACAAGAATTATGGATACATGTTCTTACTATAAGCTTTTATTAAGAATATGAATGATTTTACGAAAAGTTATTTTTATTGTCTCGAGCAGGGAATAGATGGGCCTGATGCGTGAATTACGGATTGTTTTACCTACATGGTATTTCAAGGTACTCAGGGTGTCATGAATTCTGAATTTTTGGAGGCTTCACTTTTGGGAAGTTCGACATTTCCTGCACACAATACAGGTCAGTCGTTTTCACATATGTTTTGTTTAACGTTTTCTGTATTACCTATATCCTATGGTTAACGATGAATTACATATACATGAAACATTAGCTGAGTTTGTTATTATGGAATTTTAGAGACCAAATAATCATTCTCAAATTTGCTAAAATAGATTATTTGTAACAGAAAAGGTAACACACAAAGGTTACTATGGATAGCTGATAATTATAAATTATGTCAACGACATTTATCAATGGCATATGTAGTCAGGACCACATCATACTGTGTCAGCTCAGCGGGATCTTTGGTCCGATGGGTCCATGATATATTAGTGCTTTGAGTTTAGTTTCATCTAAAACTTTTCCATCCAATTCTCGCGCCCACTGTCTTAAAACACTTGCTGGACATACGACTAATGAACCGCCTAGAGGCTTCTGATTTTCAAATTTCTATTTTGATCCTGAACTAGTAATTAACATCGGTTCATCAGATTTTAAATCCAACGCTTCATCTTATGAAACTCTATATTCCCTCAATTTCGGTTGTGACGAAAACCTCTATATCTGTACGAGTGAAATTATAGAATTGGTCTTGCCCATGCCCTGTGAAATCGTTGCATTAAAATGTGAAACAACATATAATTACACAGATGGTTAAAATCAATTGATAATACTTTTATTGTTTAGACAATATAGTTTATTCATAGCACTATATGACAGGAAACCGGTTTTCTAATAATGCCTCATAGCTTCATTGGTTTTAGAAGTTTCAGATGCTCAAAGTATAAAAAAATAATGATTTTTATATCGAAAACTAGAAATGTAAAGGTTTTTTGTGTCGAATGATGGTTTAAGATGATGATGTTTGTGTATTGAGTTTCCGGTTTGATGGCAACTTGGCAGTTTGCGGAGGCAAGTGTAGAACCCGTAAAGACCCTCAAGACCCTCAAGACCCCTAAGCTTTTATACTAGGAAGAATGTGGTGCATCAGATGGATCCGGATGTGATAACTGCTCTTTTGGGACATCTTCAGTCGATGCTATGGCCACGGTATGTGTAACTTAATATTGGGGAATTTTATAGAGGGTGTTTGGACATTTGTTTCAACTCTCATAAAGCTACAACAAGATATATATTAGTAATTTTTAAACCTATTGGATTAGTAGATTGTGTTTTCGACATCTCTTTTTAAAAGAATGTGCTTTTTAATCACATTAGCTTTTTTTCTATAATATGATTTGCCAATGGAGAGGAATCAAGGGTTTCAAGCTCTAGGAACAACCGACGGCTTCAAGAGGCTCAACCGTGCATGAGAGGTGTATATTTTGACTCAGCTACGCATTTATTTATAAACGATTGATAATTAAAACGATATAGTTAAAGTTAATGAACATGCTGATTAATTATAAATTAAGGACAAAAATGAAGGTCAGATGATTTACGGGTAGAGAAAATATCAATCAAGATGAAGCAATGACATGTATGTAAAAAGTATCTATTTAGCGAGACAAAGGAATAGCAATAGCAAAGGCTCTTAAAGAGATACATTATATTATTTGATAGGCTAACTTGCGGCTCAACAATCAACATACAAAATAACCTATTTATAGTAAGTGGGTTAATGGCATATAATAGTAACGTACTTTCCCATTTGAGCCATTATCAGATATGAACTCCAAAAAGTATCACAATACCCATCGAACTTTATATGAACCGATCAGATATCAGCAACTTGACCATTTTTCTTACAAAATTCACGTCATGTGACACATGTACATGTCATGTCCCTTCTTTTAGAGCGTTAGGTTCCATGTCAGCCCCTAATACACACCGTTAGGTTGTCTTCCCCAATAAAAACACATATAACCCTAACACTAACGCATACAACCTAACAGTGTGTATTAGGGGCTGACATGGAACATATCGCTCTAAAAGAAGGGACATGACATGTACATGTGTCACATGACGTGAATTTTGTAAGAAAAAATGGTCAAGTTGATATCGGATCGGTTCATATAAAGTTCGATGTGTATTGTGATACTTTTTGGAGTTCATATCTGATAATGGCTCAAATGGGAAAGTACGTTGCTATTATATGCCATTAACCCTTAAAAATACTACAGCTTCACTTATTTTTCCCCCTATTCTTTTTCGTTTTTTGTTCTTTACAGCAGCTGTTGAGCTTGCAGAACGCGCTGTTACGGTTTGCAACTATACCCTTTTATGCAGTAATCCTGGAGTTCAGGTTAGTAGCATTATTTTAGCGTATATATGTTAGCCTGTGACAATTGGTAAAGCACTTACAAGTATATATCTGGAAATAACATCTGTGATATACAAAGAAAATCAAGGCGTTATAAGCCAAATATCATGATTACATAGATGAGTGAATTTAGGGGATTGATAAATATTTTAGAAATTAAGTTTGCAATAAACCTGTTAAAGTTTTGAGCTATCATTTAACCAACTGAAATGGACACTCATGTAACAAATATCTATGGCATTAGCATTCACTTTTGGGAATACAAGAGCTGTGCTTGATGAGCATTTCCATAACTTATAAAGAGCATCTAATCAGATACATGACACATGAGCATTTCCATAACTTATAAAGAGCATCTAATCACATACATGACAGGCCAATGAGCAAACCTGATAAAGATCATTGGTTTGGGAAAGCCAATTTTATCTAAGATCATATTTTCATGTTTTTAGAAGCTTAGACAGAATGTGAGTTTCTTTGTATTGTTCTAACTTTACTACAATGATTGCTAATATAAGTTCATTACTCATTTACGACTGATTAAAACCCATGAGCCCTAAAACGACGAATAATTATTGATTGTATTATGGTACAATATCACATATCTGAAGCACGTATACCCGAACACCTAAAAGAGGTCATGCCAAAAAGCCCCAACCCAAACACCCCCTGAGGTTGCAAAAACATCAGACCAATTTCCTTATTTAATGTCATCATAGTCACAACATGATATGAAACACGAGGTTTTTGACCATCATTGTGCTAAACTTGGCTTATTGATATGCAGGCCTATGGAGCTACATCAAAAAAGTGTGGTACATGTGGTAGCTGGACCGCTTTTGCCAAAAAGACCGGTACATATTGTTCAAATTACCAGGTTTTCATTTTTTTTGTTCTTCGTGTCACCTTTTTTCGGTCGACGAGAGATGCTCAAGAAGTGTTGATTATTTGAATCCAGTGGCTGCTACACAGTGAGAAGAACAAATCCGAGTTTGATGTCTGTATATGTTTTTTTCTGTCATAAGAAATGTAAATAAAATTGAATAAAGAATAGGTCAAGACAATTGGTACAAGATTGGAATGTGGAATTTCTTCACTTTTTTTATCTTAATCATCTGCTACAAGCTATGCAAAGAAACTTTTTTAATAAAAACGTTTTATACAAACCGTCCGCAGCGAAGCGAAGGTAACCTACCTTGTTGGCAAATATTATTAAGCATTTTAAAGTTAGCAATAATAAAATATATAACAAATCCGACCTTATCTCAGTTGGTAGAGCGGGGGACTGTAGATCCCTGGGTCGCCGGTTCGAATCCAGCACGTTGGACTTTTTTTTATAATTTCTTTTTAAAAAGTTACTATCTTCGCTCTAGAATGACTAATGTTAACTGATGATAAAATTTTTAATTGGTAACAATAACAAGAGGTTAATAACTAGAATGACTAATGTTAACTGATGATAAAAATTTTAATTGGTAACAATAACAAGAGGTTAATAAATATCAAAAGAGAACAAAAAACGCGTTTAGTTTCTGCTAGAAAAAAGCGTTTAGGGTGCGTTTAGCAGTAAAATATATATTTTTATAATTTTGTGTTTCAAACTTTTAGAAACATGAAAGGGTTTTATCTCTAAAAAAGTGCTATGAAATTGGACAAAGCGTTTAGATGATATTTTTCAAAAAATTGAAAAATGCAAGGTAACGTCAAAGAATTGAAGAAAAAATATAAGAAAGAGTAAAAAACTATTTCTTAGGTCTAGTTATAATTTGAAATATAAGGAGCCGTTTAATTGGTGAAATTTTTTCCTGTTTTTCCGTTTCTAATTTTCTAGAGAAGGGAATGGTTTTTCTTCTCTAAAGAAGAGTTGAGAATTTTGAAAACCCGTTTAGATGGTGTTATATTTTTATTTTTTATTAAATGAAAAAATGTTTAAATGAAGCTATTTTTAAGCATTTTTCTTTTCATATTCAACTTTTTTTCATATTAGATCTTTGTACGTACAAAATATGTTTTTTTTAAGTTTTTAAACATTTGCATCCGTTTTTATACTTTTTTATACGTTTCATCCATTTTAATTCGTTTTTATCCGCTTTTATACGTTTTCATCCGTTTTATCCATTTTTATACGTTTTCATCCGTTTCATCCGTTTTTATACTTTTTTATACGTTTTCATCCATTTTTATACGTATTTATCCGTTTTTATACAATTTCATCCGCTTTCATTCGTTTTTTATCCGCTCTATATTTTTTTATACGTTTTCATCCGTTTTCATTTATTTTCAATCTTTTTTATACTTTTCCATCCGTTTTTATCTGTTTTCATCTGTTTTTGTACGTTTTCAAACGTTTTTGACGTTTTTATCTGTTTTCATCCGTTTCTATATGTTTTATCCATTTTTATACGATTTTATCCGTTTTCGTACGCTTTCATCATATCTGATACGCTTTTGCACGGATGAAAACAGACGAAAACGGACGAAAACGAACAAAAACGTACAAAAATGTAAAGAACGTAAAAAAGACGTACGCAAACATACATAAACGGCCGAAAACGCAAAAAAAAAAACGTAAAAACGTACGAAAGCTTTAAAAACGTACAAAACAAACGAAAACGCAAAAAAACCGCACGAAAATGTACTAAAGCATTCAAAAACGTAAAAAACGGACGAAAACGTTAAAAATGTACTAAAACAGACAAAAACGTTAAAAACATACAAAAACACAAAAAAACGAAGAAAAAAACGTACGAAAACGTTAAAAAACGGAAGAAAACAAAAAAATGTACGAAAGCATTCAAAAACGTTAAAAACGGACGAAAACGCAAAAAACGTAAAAATCACACGAGAGCGTTAAAAATGTACAAAAACGTCAATAAATACGTACAAAAACAGACGAAAACGTTAAAAACATACAAAGACAGACGAAAACTGTCAAAATTGATGAAAACGTATAAAAACGGATGAAAACAAATAAAAACGGATGAAAACGTATAAAAACGAATGAAAATGTATAAAAGTGTACAAAACCGTATTAAAACGGATAAAAACGTATGAAAATGTATAAACAAAATTTAAAAAAAAAATTATAAACTGCCGTAAGAATGGACGGTGGAGAATCACACGAGAAATTAGAGTTAAAATGGTGTATATTTGATTTTGTATAGATTTCTTTTCTTTTTCATGAGAATAAATGAGAGAGAAAAGTGAGAATGATACAATGTGTTTATCAATTGTTTACAACTTCTTTAATTTGTCCTCATCATGTTGTTATTGTCAAGAATCCTAAGAGAGCGGGATGTGGATTTTAATAGTACGTTTACATTAAGACGACAACTATACATGCATTCTCTATCTTTCAAGTTACACGTCTTAAATCTTAGAGCCCTACGGTTGCGTCATGTCACCAGTCCAACCTAACCTCGCGTCAACCACACCGAGCCTCGCGCCATAAGCTTTCGCGCCAACAGCTTCAGCCCACGCCGTGGGACTTTTCTCTTTCTCTCTCTCTCTTTTTTTATTTTCAAGTGGGTATTGTATTTTCGTGTGAGGTTTTGTGTTTGTATTTTTGTTTGTGTTTGTGTTTGTGTTTGGGTTAATAGACAAAGAAGTTACTATACTTTCCCAAAAAGTTCGCCTAAGTTACTCAACTTTTATTTTGTTCACTTAGGTTACTGAACTTTTGATAAGCATACACCCTCATAATTTCAATGTTAATCCGAGCAACCTGGACATATATTTTTACGTAAGTTAAGTAACATAAATGTCATGTTTTTACAAGTTCAATGATGTTTACGAATATTTTTGCAAAGTTGAGTAACCCCAAATGTCATGTTTCATAAGTTTAGTAACCTAAGTGAACAAAATAAAAGTTTAGTAACTTAGACGAACTTTTTAGGAAAATATAGTAACTTCTTTGTATAATAACCCTATTTGTGTTCGTGTAACTGTGTTTTTTTTGGTTTTGTAGGTTTCAAAAACATCCCTTTGGATAATTTTTTTACAAAGCATGCATGTTATTATTGTTTCTTCATTTTTAACCCTTTTGGTATTTCAATTACCTTGTTAGTCCATGTATTTCCATTTATACTACATTTTATTTTATTTTTTAAATTTTAGTTATGTATTGTTTATTTATATATAAATAAATTGCTCACGGCACTACATTTTGTGGTGACAAAAAAGAGGGTTTTTGATGCTATAAGAAAAAGTAATGACGCGACACCATTTTTTTCCCACGGCTTGAAGCCATAGCACCACGATACCCAACTCTCTAACAACATCAAGAGTATGATACGCTTCCGTCCAAAAATCTTTCAGCGTATATTCTACTTTTCATAAAATGTGATAACTTATGACCATAGATTGCTCCTCCAACTACATCTAGTTACGTCTTTGTCTTCTAGTTTTGGTTGTGTTTACGTGCCAATTTGAAATATGCGTTCAATTACTAGTTTCCGCTTCCGTTATGTAAGACTAATGTAACTTAACTTCAATTGTAAGTAAACACAAATTACATGATATAATATATAGAGTTAAGTACATTTTTGGTCCTTGTGGTTTGGTGCATTTTCTCACTTTTGGTCCAAAAATAAAAAAAAGTTTGGTTTTGGTTAAAAAATACATAGTTTCGTTCCACTTTTGGTCCAAAAGACATAGTTTCGTTTCACTTTTAGTCCAAAAATTTTAGTGCAAATTCACGGGATTGGACTAAAAGTGGACCGAAACTATGTTTTTGGACCAAAAGTGAACATTTTTTGAATTTTGGACCAAAAGTGAACTCGCACCAAACCACAATGACCAAAAATGTACTTAACTCTAATATATATTAAACATGTATCATCAGGCATGCATTTGGTGTTGATCATGTAGTTTATACATGAAAAACAAAGTGGTTTGGTTGGTCAAATTGATGACTAAAGGTTACATCAAAGGGAACACAAAATGACCCTTTATTCCTTTTTACCCCTCGATTTTCTTCTCCTTTTGGATTTATGTCTAGTGTTTGGAATTTATTGATGTTGACAATATATGGAGACAAAGGAACACATTAATCCTTTGGTCATATGTGTGATGCTTTTCTTTTGTACTATTTCTTCATTTAACTTTAACGTAGTTTTGAACTCATAGCAAGTTCAAACACGTTGTGGGCTCAGGGTTAATTGTTTTGAGACAACACCACCTAAGCCTATATGAATAAGATGAATACAGTTTAAATTTAAATCATTAGCAGACCAAATGTGATATATGAAACCAACCCCGAAAGTGCCCGAACCTTTTGACCTTTTAACGAGCAACAAACCACCATGGCCCTATTAAACAACGCGAGAAAGTCGATTTCAACCTACGTGATCATGATCAGTATCCTCATAAGGCGATATTTTTGTGTTAGAAATACGTGAAGAGTCTCTAAAATTGAATAGGAGTATACACTTTCCATAAAAGCATTTCATAATCTACTTAGTCCCAATTTGTGTGTTGAGATCATTTTTATGTTTGTCTTTATTATTATGTGAAATATCGGTTTGTGCTTATAAGCATGTACATTACTGCTTAACTAGCAAAAGTAATGATAATTGTAATTAAACAAGTACATAAAGTTAAAAGCTAATCCTTACAATTGAAAAAAGATATCGAATAATCATTTGTTTAGAAATAAAAGTTGAAATGGAGTGGTAGGGTGTTGGGAACAAAAGAATTTGGATATAAAACAAGACTGCTTTATTCACATGAAAATTGTAGAAAAAAATAATGAAAATAAACCTTAGTGTTCGCGTAATCAAATGCGCCGTAAAATGATTACGTGTTAGGAGTTGTTCTTATTCATTTCTACTTTTCCACTTTCATTCATATCTACTTTCACATTTCAAAGTTTAAACTACATACGTGTCTCACAAATCATTCATTTCTACTTTCACACGTTAAAGTTTAAACCACATTGGCCTCTCACAACCACAATGAAGTTCATGTAATGATGCCATGATGCACTACTAAACAAAGTGCCTTCACCTAGGGATCATTGCCTAGGAAATCCGTCGATAAAGGTCTTTAGTGACCATTTTCGTGCGGAAAAAATCTCTTAACGAAAATCAGGCGCTCAGATTCGCTTATTAAGCGACAAAGCTTTTCCAACAGATTATATATTTTTCCATCGGACATTTTGTATTGACGGTAAGGCATGGATCATGCATGTATAACCAGTATCAATGCATGATCCATGTTTTAATTATCGAAATCGGTTATGTTTTGATTTAAAGCCTTCTCGAAAAGACATCTTAGAAGAAGATATCAAGGTTCTCTCTTATTCTTGGATTAGGCATAGGCTTAATAAATCAATTCCATTATGGATTGATTGGATTCAAAATCCGAGAATGGCTTGTAATCTCTTATTGTAACTTGTTGTTCTTCTTTTCTCTAGCTTCTTGCTAGAGTCTCTTAATAAATTTGCCGTTCAAAAAAAAAAGCAATAAACTAATTAAAGCAGTTTTCAGATAATGTTGATATGAAGTTATTGATGGATAATCAATGTGATGCTTTGGTCCCAAAGAGTACAATTATACGTAGCAAAACATTGCTCAAAGTACAAGTAAATACATACTCCAGTAAAGATGATAAGAGTGCCAAAAACATTGTTTACATGTACTTTGTCTGAAAGTTTTGTCTTCATTATTCAGCCTGCAAACAATACACTTCTGATCACAACCGTTCAAAGAAGTGTTGTTTTTACTGATGGAGTGCCTAGTGGAGTTGTACGTATGTGTTGTACACCATGAGGGTAAAAAGCATCTAAGTGTACGTAATTGTACAAGGAAAACAACAATTAAAGGAGTTCCAGAAAATGAAATCTCAAAGTGGGCAGAGATATATGTTCAAGGCTGTAAGGAACAAGTTTGAAAGCTCAAGGGAAGCATCATAAATGAAGTATTTGTATTTGAGTACCTAGTTAGTTTCTTACTCGTATAAGATTAATTAGTGGGCAATAGTGACATGCATACATGATCATTTTAAGGTGCAATTTCATGGGCGATCTTTCACAAAATCAGAATGTAGAGGAAGACAATTGACATTTGACATACAATAAGGAACTACAACCAGATTCGTATTCATCAAGTTTAATAAACCTTAGCCCCATGAGAAATCAAACACCATCTTAATGGAGCTAGGACTATAATTTCATGTTTCATCAAAGAAGCAAAGAGTTGAGACAACATAATTTCCACCTGTCACGGGTTAGTACCAGGCCCCATATACTGTCTGTGTAGCCCTCTAGCCAGACATATGACGTGTACATATTGACCATAAACTCACACTCACACTAACACTTAACACCTACATATATCAATCCATGATACATTTTCTTCTCATCACCCACAACTCAAACGTTAAACACACTGTTTTAGCAAGTTCAAAGTTTTTTGTCTTTTTTGTGTGAAATAATATGATGCAATATTTACCAAGTCATGGGTATGAGTTTGATAATTGTGCAAGTATTATAAGAAACTTAGTATATGATCATGGAGCAAAAGATTTGTTAAATAACACGGAGGCAGATGTGGCGCTAGAGGCAGAGGCGAAAGCGGCAGCCGCTTGTAATCGACATAGTGAAGCTGAAAGGAGACGCCGCAAGCGGATAAACGGTCATCTTGCCACCCTCCGGAGCATACTCCCCACTAGTGTCAAAGTACGTACCATACAACTTCTGCATTTGTACATATTCATCTAAAGAAACATATACATATATATTTCATCATAAATTAAATGTTCATTTTCAATATGTAGTTACAATGTGTTCTTGAGTTTTATTGCTAAAAAGAAAGTAATAAATGTAAAGTAAACATTTTCCTCCTAAAATTAAAAGAAACACTTTACATTAAAAATTATCAAAGTTATACTAACTTTCATTCTAATTTTTTTCTTTTACCTTTTAAGTACTACTCGACAACATGACCTCTTCTATTTCTTATTCATTTTCTTTTTTTTTATATCTTAACTCTAACTCTAGAACACAATGTTAGTTTAATCCGAGACATGCAAAACGTTTCTTTTCTTTCTTGTACATATTCTATTTGAAAATGCTAATCTTTTTGACAAGCAATATAACTTTTTTCTTGTCATACTTTTGATTGCTTTATCAAGAATTTACTAAACAATATTGTTTTGGTTGCATTTCATCAAGCAATATTGGATATTCTCTAATGCATGTTTGATTAAAAGTTAATTCCTTTGATCTCAAATGTAGTGTTGATTTTAATAAGTTATTGTTTTCTGACAGACAGACAAAGCGTCATTGTTGGCGGAAGTAGTGAGACGGGTGAAGGAGTTAAAGAAAATGGCTGCGGAATTCGAATTCGAATCAAAGGCTATGGAACAAAGTGATGAAATTATACGAAACAACGAGTACTATATGATTCCAAGTGAAAATGACGAGCTCGAGTTGACATATGTTGGAGAAGATTCTAGCACCAAGAAGATTATGATAAAGGCACGATTGTGCTGCGATGATAGGGCTGAGTTCATAGCTGAACTAACTAGGGCGTTGAGTTTAGTACATGCAAAATTGGTGCGCACGGAAATAGGGACTTTGAGCGGGAGAATAAAATGCGTGTTGTGGGTTCAAGTCTCGTCATTAACTAAAGACCAAGGCATAAATGAGCTACGGAGAGCTTTAAAGGTGGTTATGGATCGTGCAACATTATTGGATATGCCGCGAAACAAGAGACCTCGTTTCTCGGATTGTGTCGAGTTTTAGTCTTTAATCTTAATTTTTGATCGGCATAAAAGATTATGTCACACGGGTACAAATGTTTGGTAGTTGTGGCTCTTTTTAGGGTTTTGTATGTGTATTTGTTTAATTCTTTCTATTTGTTGAAAATAATAAAAGAGTTTTATGGTTGAGTTTCGAATATAACCTTGTCAAATGTAATTGAAGTTCTTTTTCATCAAAGAGTAGCTAAATAGTTTTCTAATTCATAGAGCGATAAATTGATCATACAAGTCATAGATTCACACTGCGCCTTCATGAAAGAAAAATAGAGTGTGAAGTGTTAAAGTACGTTCAGCTCTCGCTAGCTGTAAAGCCATGGCAACTTTCTAAAAGATAAGGTTTTGACCGATTTGAGTGACAGTGTATTCAAAACTTGTATATTAGTCGGATAAAAATTCTGAAAATATAGTTAAAAAAGTGAGAAATCAATACCCCTTTACATTACCAATTGTGTTAGCGGTACTCCTTTTTCTATTTGAAAAACTAGCTTATAGACCCGTGTAATACCGGGTGTATAAGTAAGAAAAAAACAAACGTAAACAGGTTCATTCATATATGAAAAGAAATAATAAGACAAAACGTGAATTATTCCTCACACAATTGACTTTGTAAGAATTTAAATAATAAACGTAAATACTTTACTGTTAAGCAGGATCTAAAACATCACAAAGAGCATGGATGATAAAAAACCAAATACTTGACTTTTCATTTAAAACCATCAATCCAAAATACCAAATCTTAGAAAACAATTTGTCTTACAAAACATCAAACCACAAAACCTTATTTAAACCCAATCAGGACATAAACGCAAACAAATTGTCTTACTGCAAATTTACCAAAAAAGGTAAAAACCAAACACTTATTCAACCAAAAAAACCAACATGAAAATGAACACAAAATACTAAACCAATCACGCGTCTTTTTCAGTCTTCACTTCAATAGCCATCTTCTTCCCATTCGAAGACTCATTGCCGATGTCATTTTCAGCAGCACGTTTATTCTTCCCATCCGAAGCATCTTCTTGTTCCACATGATCAACAACGTTCTTTTTCTGAGTACTGATAGGCGTCGTGTTTTTATCAGTTTGTGATTCCAAGTCCTACACCAACAAATACATATTACTTAGAAACTTATTTAAATTTATCCTTCTTGTATGTAGGATGAAAAAAAGGTGATATACTTACCAACCAAGTGATGTTAGGAAGTGCAGAACTTGTTGCTTCAGTATCCATCTGCAAGTAAAATATTAAACACATGTAAATTACTTGGGAAAATGTGTGCATCAAATAAAAAATTGCATTTCAAAATAATATCATGTATAATGTGTACCTTGCTTGGTGTAACTGCAAGTCGGATAGAATCAAGTATTTCAGGATCATCAGAGAGACGAAGCACGGTGAACACTGGCAGTAGTTTCTTGAGGTTGTATTCATCAATGGAGACCTTAAAAGCATACTTTTACCAATTAAAGCACTAATCTCAGTAGGAAGCTGGTCATTATGTTCACCCTACAAACATGATGATTATCTATATGGTAAGTATTTTTATTTATAATATACTCAAATAAATTCAGTACTGTAAGTATTATTAAAGTCTATACTTTGATGCATACATTGGCATACTTATCACATAATTGATAAGCATATCTATCCACAACAGCTTGAACCTCATCATTCCAAAGAGTTAAGGACATGGCACCGGACTCATCCTGAACCTATACTTGAAGTCGAAACCTAAGAAAAATAAAAACACATGAGTTTGGTTTGCTTAGTATGATAAATGCATCAACTAACTCCACCAATGAATAGATTTTGTTACATGTAGTATGCTCATGTTGGAAACTTACATTGTTTTAATGGCAGGAACAACATTGCACTTTGTGCACCACCAATCATCTTTGCCAAAAGCACTTTTCTTAGGGATGTCCGTTTCGAGGTCAATCATGTCTTTTTCACGAATCACCTTCTTTTTGCATGACCTACAGCCTACATACCACCAACCTTCCTCTTCATGAATAACGATGATTGTACCGAAAATAACAGAAGTAACCCCCTAAATACCAAAACAAACAACATTTTAGTATTCGCTTTTTGTATAGTAATACAGACTATTTACCGTAGTAGATAATCTAATCTTTAATATGTTTTGTTTCGTTAATTAGTTTTATAAAAATAAATATTTCACATATATCATTTGTTAAATAGTTGTTGTCAACCACATTTTTTAAAGGAGGATGAACTGTATTAATAAGATAAGTCACTTTATTCAATTTGTCAAAAATAAGTTCACATGGCATGTAGCATATAGGAAGTCCTTTTTTTCTATATTTTTGTGATAATTACGGGTACTCGAGGCTGGAATATTAGTTTTGTGAAAACTAGAAGGGGGGGTGAATAATTTACAGGTTTGTTTTACGTTTTAAAAGTTAGCTTTCAAAATATTTAGATTCAAGTTGTATGTTTAACCAATTCACAATATAACAATCTAAACAAAAGCTAAATAACAATGACAATAATATGAAGAGATAAGGAAAGGAAAAATCAAACCAAGACGTCCAGATTTTATAGTGGTTCGACTACTCCACTCCACTCCCCGAGTATCCTACTCGAAATTTTACTATGTCAACAAGCTCCCTTTAGGCGGAGAAAACCGTTTACACATCGCTTAAGTTATTCTCCAACACTAAGCTAAATGTCGAATCCTAATCTTAGCTAGAACCAATCTACCACTTCACAATCAATACACAATCACTAGATCTACACTATCGTATTTACACACAAATACACAAGATAATTACAATAGAGATTTAGTACTTAAAAGAAAATAGGAGAGATCACTAAATAACAATTCGTTTTCTTGCGAAATACGAATTTCTTCTCGTGCCTTGAAGAGAGGAAAATGAGAAAAGATATAGATCACTTGAAACAAGATCTAAAGAAAATTAGTGATTCAAAGAATTAGAGTAGAGAAAGAAATTTTATAGAGAGAGAAAGTTAATCTGAAAATTTTGTGCAAAGAGGAGTCTGATATTTCTGCAAGGATGAAGCAGTATTTATAAGGCAGAAAATCCTACGGTCCACATGCGGCGTCCCGCGTACCCAGAATATATAAGGGTCCGCCAGGCCTAATAAGGGGGCCTGCCCAGTAGACGACGCCTTTTTGTGGGGCATGTTGTATCTCTGGTAAGGGAACCTTCCATTTGGGGGGAAGGGGGGGGATTTGAATTTCAAATTTTAAGTTATTAATAAAACTTTTATTTTAAATTAGAAAATATTTGTAAATAATTTTAAAACATTCTTTGTAAAAATGTAATGGATAAGATGAAACAAATTTTTTTGATACTAATCATGCTTAAATATTTGGTTTCGTTTCATACCTTAAGTGATTACTAATATTAGAAATGAAATTTTACGATTAATAATTTGTAAACGTTTAATTTTATCGTAAACGTTTTTACATTTTGTTATTATCAAAACGTTGAGAGGTCGAAAAATATAAATAACTTTTTTAGACATTATTTGTATTAACAATCTCCCATTTTTTGATGATGACAAAATATAAACTCATTTTGTATAAAACTAATAGTTACACAATTATTAAAGAGTTTTTTTTCTATTTCTCCCCCTTTTTTGTCAAATTCAAAAAGGATGATCGTCGAGTAGTTGTAGGAAGAGAGAAATCGACAATATCAAGACTCCCCCTTGATGTATGATCCCCCCGTTTGGGGCACCAAGGGATCGATCTTACGAAAATTTATTTGCTACAAAACAAAGTTAGAGGTACAAGTGCAAGACAAATATCTTTTAAATAACACATTGGATTCAAGTCACCCAAAAGAGAGTTTCATTCAACAATCAAGAAACTCATACAATAGAAAATGCAAGGTATACATTCATACGACATAAGATAAAACTAGAACTAATACAAGATAATTAATCCATAAATCACACTACATACTTCATGAGATAAGGAGAGACAATACTACATAAATCCGAAATGATTCATGATTCATAACTGGGGGTGAAATGATTTTTGTGAGCAAAAAAAGGTTTTAGTGCCACGTTTTAAGAAAAACTTTTAAAGCCATTTCAAGGTGAGGTCGAAAGTGTAGCAGGTGATTGTGTTCGTGAGGAGATACTCAGATGAGCAAAACATAATGTTTATCCATCCTACAAGGTTAAGAGACGAGTTCGATTGTTAAAGCAACACATTAAGTTGACCCTGTAGTTTTAGTAAAAAGGTGGCACAATTAATAGTGGTTGAGTGCTGGTGGAGATGGTGGTAAAGGAAGTGTCATAAAAGTATCAAAGAGAGTGATATGGTGACAAAAGGAATGAGGATATCAAAAGAAGGATAGACATTGAAGTGTTGAGGATTGAGTCCCTAATGAGGAACATCCCAGATGTTATCAAGCAAAGGGTTCAAAAGTTAAGGAGAAGTTGGTTCATTAGACGATGTGTGAAATTTGTAGTTTTGATTGAAAAAGAAGAAGATGATTTCTCCTTGGCTTATGATGATTGACCTGTGATGAGTTTTTGATGGTGCATTTGGAGGAGTTGGAGATGAAGAAGTTGTTGTAGGAGAAGGTGTGGTGGTGACATCTTCATCCACAAGAGATGTTACAATAGTTGTCATATAGGCATTATGGTTAGTTTGATTTCTTAAGAAGGGTTAGAAGAAGAAGCTTTGGTGGAATTCATGGTGGAATGGTTTGAGGAAGATGAAGATGGTAAAAAGAATATGAAGGAAGGCTTATTTAATTTGAAAGCATAGGATCAAAGTAGAAAAGCATGAGGATTAAGGAAATAAATTCCAAAAGTTGTTTAGCAAAATACAGGAAGTTTAGCTGGGTCTAAGAGAGAATAGTCAACTGCAAGAAAATCAGTAGTCACAGTAAATTTTCTGTGACTTCTGATGGCGGTCCCAAATAACATGGTGGTCCTAATATATAGGGGGTCGCCCCATATTTAGGGGCTCGTTCCTCTGAAGACAAAAATTTTCTAGTTTTCCTGATTTTCTGCAGATCTCGTATAGAAACAAATTTCCTATTTTTCTCTTTTGAAATCAACTCTATTTCATCATGAATCATCTAATGCTTAACAATTAAATTCATAAAACTAATCATTCCAAATTCAATCAAAGAAACACATGTATGCATATTACTAACAATAAGCATGCCCACATCATCATATATGTATTTATAGTGTAATCAAGTTCCATGCAACCATGTTTAGGATAGAGAAATCTAAAGAGCATCCAAGGACAAAGTTATGTGTGCCCAGACTACATACTCAAAGATGCCTCTAATAATCATAAGTTTAAGTACTTAAGCTTCATAAAGTAATAAGTAGTATAATTAATAATGTCACAAGGCACAATTCCATATTGCTCACTTCCAAATATTTCTCCATAAGTTTATGAGACCTTTCCCGATTGACCTTAGTCCACCATGATGCTCATCTCGAATTTGAACTTAACGGTTGATGATTTTGGTTTGACGAGTGTAAAAAGGTTCCAAGTGAGGTTCAATATTAGGTGGGTTTTGAAAAACTTAAGGAACTTCATTTGTTAATGAATTGACATAACGAATGGGGAAAGGAGTGCTTGCACACGAGGTCCCTTCGTCATTTCCATCATCATCGTTAAGATGAGAGGAAGATGGTTGATCAAAGGCGGAGGAAGAAGAAGTGGAGTGACGACCTCTTCTCGTGCCAAGATCCTTTCTAGTCTTTCGCTCTTGTTGAGCGGTAAGAGGATTCATGACACGATCGTACAAGACATAAGACTCATTGTACAATTCGCGATTTTCATTCATGACAAATTTAAACAAACGAGTTAATAACATACCATAGGGTAAAATTAACCTCTTTTGTTTAGTGACCCACTCCATTCGTTTTGCCATAAAATAGGCAAGGTTGAACTTTTCGGAGTGTACAACACAATAAAGCATGTAACAAAGTGTAACACCCTCAAACTAGGATACGCAGCGGAATACAACATTTGGGGTGCTACTTCATAATACATGCACACGAGTCCCAGTAAACGTTCAAATGTACGTTTAAAAAACACAATTTCATTTATTAGAAAGATTAGAGTTACATAGGTCCCAATACCATTCTAGATTTTATTTCTAAAAGTCACAACACGACTTGATTTCTAAAACACTTGTTTAGTTTATGTCACTACTTTACCGAGACACCGTCCTTGACATCCGCGTTCCGTCCCATCAATGCCATCAACAATACCTAACCTGAGATACATGCTTAAAAACGCCAACAAAACGTTGAGTGAATTCACAGAGTTTACATATAACAGTTAGAACGCATATTTGGTTCAACAAAACATATAACATTGCTCGTAAGACAAGTTATAAAAATATTGATTTCCAACTAAATGAGCCCGTGTACCGAAACTTAACACATTCATCCCGTAGGACGAAATCATGACCGAGAAGTATGTCACATCTCCTAATACTAACCACAAAATGTCCGTTTGACAGGGTGGTCACAACTGATTCAGACCCCGGACAGGGTTGTCAAACCCAATAGATCTATTTAATGCATTAGCGTTCACCATCAACAAGGCAACTAACGGTCACACAGTAAAAGGCATATACTCAATAGTGAATGGAATCATATTTATCATCAAAACACGTTGCGTTCTCATTTTCAAAACAAGCAAATATCCCCCTCGCGGGTTTAAAAACATTTAAACTCTTAAAAGCGAGGCTATGAACTCGCCTTGATCGAAGCTGAAGATCAAGAAATCGAAACAACCCACGGAAAATCAACAAACACGATCACGACCTATAATTTACGCCGCTCGATTACTATGTCGAAAAGTACAATCAACGATGCGTACATCGCATCAACAAAATCATATATATATATTCATACATGTGATGAGAAATTCACTTGCGCCTTAGATCCTAAAAACCCACAATATTTGGTTACGATCATTCTTTTTATTTATATTACACATTGCTTAATCGAAAACTTTCTATTTTAGGAAACTTTCTATTTTTAGAAAGTTACTATTTTCTTAAAGTTATCATTTTTAGTAAGTCTCGTTATCCAATTTATATTTATAATAGTATTAATTCATCTCATCGAACCCTCGACCTTCAATGGGGTTATCAATTACTCATATCGATATTATTTTTCGAGTATTACAAAAGTTTCTATTTTTAGAATCTACCTCGTTCGTA
>BQNB010109026.1:3095-17567 GCA_026074375.1 Tanacetum coccineum | reverse complement strand
AAGATTCTGAGCTTGCTTCTCTATTTGGAAAACTCAAATATGAAGAAAACCTAATAGACAGTATTTATGAGACTAAAAAGAACAAATCTCTTATCTCTGCAACACCTTTGTCAATTGCTTTCTTCTCTACCTCTATTGTCCAGGACTTTCAAGATAGTCCTGATGATGAAGAGGATACAAGAAGCAGCCATGAGTACCTAAATGACCTAGAAGAAGAATATCAAGCAAGAGCTCTTTTAGCCAAGTCTAAAAGATTCTTCAAAAAGCGTACTCAATGGTTCAGCAGTGCAAAATCAACTGACCAAACTGAATGCCACAAATGTGGCAAGAAGGGCCATTTTGCAAGAGACTATTGGTCAAAGACTCTAGTTCCATCATATCAATCACCCTTTCAATTAAAATCTCTCAGTTCCCCTCAGCATAAACCAGAACTAAGGCCTACAAAGGACTTTGAATCCAAATACAACAAAGTCAAGGCTAAACTGGCACTTTTAAGTTCAAGTGCTTCAGCTTCCAAAGCCTCAACGGCAAAAAACAAAGGTCTTATCGCTGAAGCTTATGAATGGGATGAAGAAGTAGTATCATCAGATGACAATGAGATGGTGGAGGTTAAAGTGCTCATGGCTCTAGTTGAAGATAATGATGATAGAAAAACCTATCTAGATTATTTATGTGTTGATCTAAATTATGTTGAAGAACAAAGAAATAATCTTTTGACAAAACATAGAGATCTTGTTCATGAAATGAATGCATGCAAAGAACAGCTTTTAGTATTAAAACAAGCAAAACTTGATTTTCTTACCATGTAGCATATAAACACTAAGATTCTCAAAGAGAATAAAAACTTAAGAACTGAACTGAAAGAGCTAACAACAATCACTAAAACATGGCTTAACAGATCTAATAAAGTAAATTAGTGTATCAGTGAACAAATCCCCTCTCAAAACAAGAGAGTTCTGGGAGTTAATCAACTCACTGAAGATCCCTCCAGTTCTGGGCAAAAAGACCTAGTCTTTGTAAAATGTTCAGCTAATGACACAAAAGTGTCCATACCTGGTATTAAAAGACCTTGGCTGTCCAAAGCTGAAGGTTTTATTCTACCAAATCATGATACTGGTAGGATACTCTCAGCTGAGTCACAAAGAAATACAACTGATCCTTTAGTTGCTGTCACTGACTCTTCAGCGAATGAGTATGATTCAGCAGATGAATCTTCAGTCTGCAGCACCCCTCTTCCTCCACTGAAGAGGTTGAATGGTGTTGAACCTACTTCTGGACCAAAGACTATCAAATCAATTTTGAAGTCAAAATCCACATTCAAAGCTGAAACTTTAAAAGGTGCCATAATAAATGAACCATCCTCAGCTCCTGTTAAGGGTAATAAAAACTCTTCAGGTTTAGTAGTTAACTCAGCTCTTGCTGGTAAACTAAAGAGTGTGAAAATTAAAGATGATCCTCCTTTAGCTATTGTAATGAAAGAACTTAACAATCTAAAATTACAATTTAGCAAGAATCATTCATCTTACTCTAGAAGTAATCAACCACAACAGGTTCCACAAAATGCACTTCAAAACAAATACAAAACATAATTCAAAAGGAGTTGTGATTTGTGTGGCTTAAACAATCATCTTGTGACAACCATGACTTGAGCAGGTTGGTCAAACCGTAGTGTTGACCTAAATGTATCTGTTGCAATGTATGGTTATGTGTTTATACGTGTTTATATGTGTTTGTGTGGGATATTTGAGATTGGATAATCAATCCATTGAGCGTGATCGTCTCATTGGGATTGGATTTGTGTTGAAATTGTTTGAGTTCATTTCGTTCACTTTTGAGTAACAAGGAAATGATTATTAAGATTTGAGCGTTTCTGTGTTAAATGTGTAAGTATTATTACGTATACGTATTTTGTGTTAGTAATCTAAGATAGGTTTAGATTTTAAGTGGTAAGTTAAGAAAAATATAAAAGTTTTATTTTAGGAAAGTTAGGTTGAAAATGAAAAACTAAAAAGTTATTTTTGAAAGTCTAGTGAATTTCGTTTATGTAAAAAGGTATAGTCAAATTAGTTAAGGTTTTTATAAAAATTTAAGGAAATACAAGTAATTATATAATTAATAAATAAAAGAAAAAAAATAAAAAAATTAAAAGAAGCCTTAATCGGCCGAAAATAATAAAGAAAGAAAAATAAAGGAAAATAAATGTAATTTTAATTGTTATCCAATTCCTAATTAGAGTTAATCTAGAATATTTCTAGGTAGCCTATAAATACAAAACAAATCCCAAACCCCCTCCCTTATTATTGTCTGTTAGGATTAATGTTTTCTTAACTTAGTACCGACAGTACAAATAGTTAGTACTGACAGTTATACTTAGTACCGACAGTACAAAGTATTAAGTACTGTTAGTTAGTTAGTACCGTTAGTAGAAAGTTAGTTAGTACCGTTGAGAAGATATTTAGAAGATATTTAAAAGATATTTATGAGATATTTTAGAAAAAGATATGTAAGCCTTTTAGGGTTATCCTTAATACTAAAAAGGATCACCTTTGGCATAGTTAGAAATACATGAACACAGAAGATTACAGACGAATACACAAGTTTAGCAAATCATATACAATATCATAGTTATCAATCTGTAATCCTCAAGAACACATTAATAAAGTTGTTATTCAGTTGTTCATTGTTCTTCTTAGTACCTGTGTTAAGATTCCGCATTAACACATAGTATTCATAGTCATTGTTTCTACATAGTCGTTTGTATTTATACATCTTGGCTATCATCCTTTATAGGCTGCAAAGATCCATTCAGTTTATCAGGACCTTCAAGTATTTCTTCTAAGCATTTGTCAAACCCGCAAGCCAAAACTGTGTCTTAGCTTTTTCATAACACGAACGCGGAAACTACTGGTCCTTGATGCAAAGTTAAACTACAAGCCAAACCAGGTTAACTGGTTCATGATAAAAAAAAATAAAGAATACTTCAAAATGCGAGTTTGTATGCATAATACAAAACGCTACACACCAGAGTTGCACGCCATTGTTATATGAAATATGTTGCTTATACATAGAGTTATTCAACATAAAAATTTAACTATCTATGAAGCTATTGTAACAAAAAATGATGATCGAAAAAATTATTCCTCACGAATTTTGATTGCAGGGTACCCGCCGCTGCAACGCGCGGGTACCCTACTAGTTTGTTTAAAGTTATAAGGGTATGGTTTAATTTTAGTGATAATTTTATATTGAAGAAATGCATCCACATAGAACCTAACTAAATTAGCCAGTTTATCTCTTCGCTCGTCGCCCTACAATCTTATGGTTCATTTTCCCATATATTTAGTAACTAAGTCAACCTTTTATATTATCACTAATATACACTTCTTAATAACTCCATACTTTAAAGTATAAATCATATTTTTCTTTAAACTTGTTTTTTAGATCAGTATCGTTCCTAATATATTTTTCCAATTTCGCACAAAAGAATTAAACAACGTTTCTACTTTTTTTCCTATTGTTAAAGTCATCATTGAATTAATGGTCACCAAAAAATTAATCTAGACGTGTGGTTTTACTCCTACATGATGCATTAATAATATTTCAAACACCAATTACAATTAATGATTTAGACGGATGAAATATTTTAGAAAATATATATGTAAGTTTATAGCACAAAAAATATGTCACCTACTCGATTTCAAGTTGAGTCAGCAATAACAATTAAATAATGCATATACGTATATCTCGCATGTCTTTTTTCCCGATAATATCAATACAAGACTACAAGTAGATTATTAACAAGAAACACCTTTGTGGTGGCGTAAATTTTGACGAGAGCTAGTGCAACTGCAACATATAGATAAAAGAAAATTATATTTAATATATTATAAGGGTATATTAGTGATAATATAAATGGTTGAACTAGTTACTAAATATGTGGGCAAATGAACGAATAAGATTTGTAGGTCTATATTTAGGTCTATTTATTTAGGTCTATGTATCATTTCTCTTTTATATTTAGAGATTATATTTACTCAACTAATACATTAAAATTCTAGATTTTTTTAAAATCCAAGTTTTTAATGCACAAATACAATGCTTTTAAAACTTGTATTGAGAAAATATGGAATTTTGATGTCTTGGTTTGGTAAATATGGAATTGACTCTTATTTTTATTTCCTAAACTTGGTGTAATGATTCTTATTTTAATTCTTTTATTTGACACTCTTAGCATATAATCAATCACTAATAAAATACTTTTCATGATATTTAATTTATAATCTCATTAATATTTTATACGAGGCATTACGACCCGTGCGATGCACGGGTTTTGTTTTTTGATAAAAAATTAAACTTTTGCTTATGTTTAAAACTTAACTTTTTTTACCCATTATTGTAATTAACAAACGCATTCGAGCTAAAAATATACACTTTTTCCTTTCTATTGATTATGTGAGGTCACACAAAAGGGCGTAAATATTGGTTTCTCACTATAAATTTTTTTTGGGTTAAAAAATAGAAAATGACAAAGTAATACATTTTCTTCAGGACAAAAAATCTAAAAGCCCATAAAATTATAAAAGCGACAATACTTATTAAACCATTAACATTCTCGTGAATAATGTCCGCATGTGTTGCCACTTTTGATACTGAGATGTTAAGCGTCTCGTTATAGTTTCCATAATTATATAGTCAAGCGGACCCGTGCGATGCACGCCATTATGACTATATTGTTCATTTCTAGATAGTTTAGGTGGAGCTATTGTGTAGACCAATCTACTAAACATATAAGTCGATTTTGTTAAACTGTCGTAACAAATAATAGTCCATTTTACATGAAAATTTTGTTCACGTTGAGTTTTTTGACCGACAAAACTTATTTGTTGTTACTAGACAAGTGCCGTGCATAGCAAACGGGATTTCTAGTTTGATCAAATTTTGACGGCGGATAATTTTTTCGATGGCATGGTTGCATTGTTGCAATTTACTTTAATGGCATGGTTGCATTGTTTTCTCATAGCATTGTTTTAAGTTTAATTAGTCATTTAAATAGTAATAATAATAAATTTGAGTGTTATATTTAATAAACAATTATCCACGCCAAGTTGATGCGGTGTATAGTTTTTAAATAATTCGATTAGCATGGATTTGTGTTTTTTTTCTTGTGATGTATCTATGTACGTGTTATCATTTTTAAATGTATCAACACAAAATTAAAGTTTTACCTATGTTAAGCATCGAACTTGTTATTGAAGTCGGGGTTGGTGCGATGCACGAATCTTGTTCTGTAAGGATCAATCCAGATCTCAAAAATTTGTCACTTTGTCATTTTAACCCAAGTATATAGCATTGTAACTCCATCATAAATAGCATTGATCATAAGAGTTCTAACTCCATCATAAATAGTATTAATCATAAGAGTTGTAACTCCATCATAAACAACATTGATCATAAGAGTTGTAACTCCATCATAAATAGCATTGATCATAAGAGGCTTTTGATTTTTTATAACTAGAACTATAAGGCTGGATGGAGTGGGTGCAAACTCACCTAGGTGAGTTTCCCACTCGCGCGCGAGTGCCACGCCGGTGGCAAAACTCACCTAGGTGATTTAACATTATCAAGGTGAGTTTGGCTTGTTTTTTTGGCTGATAGGTGAGATACTTACCTCTCGGTGAGTTTAAAAAGTGGACCCCCCAAAATTTTATATCCGTTATATTTATAAAAAAAAAATTAAAAACCCTTTTTACTTATAAATACCTACGAATTCACTCATTTTTATACACAACTCTCTAATTTTATACCCAACTCTCTCAATTTATAAACACTTCACACATTCCTCATTTACACAAAATGAATTCGTATACGTTTATGGGCATAGATTTAGAAGGAGAAGAAGAAGTTACTAGCCGTCGTAAGAAGACTTTTATTAAACGAGCGATTGCATTTATTAAGAGTAGACGAGTAGCAAACCGACCGACAAGAAACATCATAACTCGATATCGTGCTTTTTTAGCGAGGACCCGACGTACGATCAACTTAAATTTCATAAGACGTTCCGAATGGCTCGCCCTCTTTTCAACGAGATAGTTACTGCCGTAATTGATCACGATGCATACTTTCGTAATAATATCGATTGTACCGGAAAAGAAGGCATTTCCGGGTTGCTAAAGTGCACATCTTCAATTCCCAAATGGTTCCCGAAGGAAGCGCATTAACCGGACGACCCGTTACGAAACGAGGAACAAGTGCAACAAGTTATGCGTTGGATCAAATCAGCATAAGCACATCAAAACCTTCGACACGATTTGATTGAACACTTGTCTCGTAATGCTTAGTTTAATCTTTATTTGTAATGTCTTTTTAATATTCGAAGTTTGTAATGTTTTTAATTTATGAATAAAAGTTTTTAATTTAGTTAACGTTTTTATTAACTTCGTACGTTTATGTTTACGTAAATATTTATTTTTTTAGTTTATGAATAAAAGTATTTATTAAAATAAAAAAGGTGAGTAAGGTGAGTTTTAGTTGTAAGGTGAGTTCTTATTACGGTTAAAAGGTGAGTTGTAAGGTGTGTTTTATTTGGAGAGAGAAAGCTGATGTTGCGCTGATGTGTCAGGTGGGTTTACCACCACCACTCCATCCAGCCTAAATGCATTTACACACAATTAAATGTCGATGATTACAAAACTTAGCATTGATCATACCCATTAACCACCATTTATACCAAAAATAACTAATTTACAAAAAAAGGAAAAAAACACCATGGGCATGTCTCGTATTCATGTGTCAAACAAAGAGCATGTGTCGATATTGTTCCGGCGACAGTTAATTGCAAGCATCAATGTTGTAACTCTTAATGATTATACCATTAATTATATCTCTAAGCTCATTTCCAATTTCTTTAAGCTTTTTACGAAATTTGTGCTTTTTGAAGCAGATCGTACAATCAAGTTTCCTTATTTAGCACAGAGAGAACTGTCGCTGAAAAAGGTCAAAAGCTAATACATTGAATCAAACATAAAAAATAAACATGTGTAATTGGAACATACCTGGAGGCAGCAAATGGCAGTCGTGGTGTGTGTTTTGCTTCAACTCTTGGGACTGCTTCAACATTTATCCATGCATGCATGCATGAAGTTAGGTAACTCATCACGAATTGAATGCATAAACAGTTAAAGAACATATGGAATCAATAACACGAACGTTTGATTACCTATTCTTTTTTTCCTAAATCTTCCAAAGATAATATACATGTTATGGTTCAAGATTTACTTTGGACTATCCTTGACTATTGGAAACTGAAATCGAACCTACATTCATAAAGGCTAGTATGCACACTCTAATTCTGCATACAATTATACCTGTGATTACAAATCATAATAAAAACAATATTAGTGCTGAATACATAATAAGAAGTTGATGACATATATGATTTCATGTGAATCGTATGTGTAGTAGCGCACCCCCCTCCATCTTCGCTATAAACCAGTCCTAGTATAAGTTACCCGGTTCACTATAATCTTGGCTCTGGATACCAATCTGTCACACCTCCAAACGGGGCATGGACAGAAACACGTGTCCGAGGGCATGACGTCATAATATACATCACACAAGATCAAGTAAACGACCACTATATGGACGTTTGATAAAACATAACTCTTTGCTTTGATTAAAAATGAAATAAGTCTTACAATATTCTTAACATAATTGAAATAGTTTTAGCGGAAGCTTAAGACAAATGCAGAGGAACCATAACATGTTTTTAAGACAACGAGTATTGAAAATTTTAAAGATAAATATTCTTAAAAGACACCCGGCAATGCATGCAATATCAATTAGCACCTCACGAATAATCCAGCTAAGCACCTGAGAAAACATGCTTAAAACAGTCAACATAAAGTTGGTGAATTCATAAGTTTGGATTTAGTAATGAAAGTGGACCACAAGTTCACAGTACGCATGCGACAGTTATAATAGATACAACTTCACATAAAAAGTATTTACTGTTGTGCTAAGCTTATGACACCGAGGCTCAATTCAAAGAAGCATATTATATGCCAAACAAGAAATTAACTGCCCTAGAGGTATCTGACCAAGATAACCTAGTGAAATCCGACATGGTATATATCTATTTGTTCGTGTCTCTCTAATCTAGTAAGCGCTACTTACCCGGATATGGATAATTAGTCATAATAAATCTATTTACAACATTCGCGCTCGCTCAACCGGTCCTCCGGTTAAGAAATTAACGGTTCATGATAGTTCGGGCATTAGTGGTCTATTCGCAACTTAGGCAACACGTAATCAGGAAAAGGTAACGTAAAGTAACTGTGTCAATAATTTAAAAACAAGCAATGTTCTCACCCTAAAGTCGTAAAGTAAAAGTAGTAAAACGTGAGGCTATGAACTCACCATAGTAAATGGTGAGATAAATATCAATGAAGAGATATAACGCCAAGAGGTCCTACTTGCGACCTAAATCAATGACGCGTCTTAGAAAGACGGAAAGTATACGAAACTTGTACGAATCACTTATAAGAGAAAAAGTCATCCATGAGTGTTTGTGCTTTGACTTAATTAACAAAACGTGACTAAATAAAATTATAGAGTTTTTCGTTAAGTTTCGGCGTTTAACCAAAAATTACCATTTTTAGTAAGTTTCTATTTTAGAAAAGATTTTAGTTTCGGGACGTTAATACCGTCCCTTATATTTGCTTAATCCACATTTCCTTAAACGCACTAGATAATCCTAAACGTTTAACTTCCATGCCTATCTTGCTAAAATTCACCAAACTTACTATTTTTAGTAACCTTAACGCTTTTTCTAAAATATGTTAACGACTTTTTAATGATACTAATCAATATATATATATGATACTATATGTTTCGCTAGTGTTTTAAAAGCTCAAAACATCTCGAAAGCGTCCGAAAACACATTTTACTATTCACATCAGCACCTATATTGATTATTTTGCCGAAAAATATTTCAAGTTTCATTTGGCTATAACTTGGCCGTTTTAAGTCCGATGTTAGTATACAATACATGAAAATCTATCTACTCGAAATGAGCTCTCCAAAAACTACCTTTACGCCTAATGAAAACATTCCTAAGTCGACCAAAACCTCAAAACAATTTCAGATCATCAACTATGTATTTCACAAACGCTTTCAAAAATCACACCAAACTTCACAATAGTGCCTGATCTTCATTCACAACTATCCACAAGAAAACCACACCTAAGACTAACCTAATCCCTTTATTTCTATTGTTGCAACTCACTTTTCAACTCACATCACCATAATCATAAAGTCATAAACATGCTACTTTTATTTTTATAAAAGATGTCAAGATGTTATTTCATTTCTTTTAGAAAAATTAACACAAACACCATAGGACTTATAGATCTATGCAAGAACATAAACATATGTAGAATGAAAGTAGAAATGAAAGTATAAGTTTCAATATAAGCTTACAAAAATGAAGAACAAGATTAAGAAAACACAAGGACGACTTGAGGACGTGCCAATCGTGCGGATTTTCCGGATGTCTTTCCAGAATACTTACCATGACTACCACTAACCTAACAAGTTGAATTTCAAATCGACTTAGTCCCTGGTACTACACCTGTAGCACGATTCCGTATAGACTAGCCCCGTCGGAGATGCAAGAGTTGTTTGCTCAACTATAAGAACTTGCTGACAAAGGATTTATTAGACTGAGTTCTTCACCCTGGGAACTCCGTCTTGTTTGTCAAGAAGAAAGACGGATCGTTCAGAATGTGTATTGACTATCGTGAACTGAACAAGCTTACTGTAAAGAACCGTTATCCGCTTCCGAGGATCAACGATTAATTTGACCAACTGCAAGGATCGAGTGTCTACTCTAAGATCGACCTGGGGTCTAGTTATCATCAAATCAAAGTTCGAGAAGAGGATAATCCAAAGACGGCGTTTAGGACTCGTTATGGTCACTACGAGTTTCAAGTGCTGCCTTTTGGATTGACGAACGCACCGACGGTATTCATGGATTTGATGAATCGAGTGTGCAAACTTGTCACAACCGGCAATTTTTAGAACTTTCAATTATAATTTTACCCTTTGACTTTCTGGTTCCGACTTGACTTTTTGACTTTTTGAAACGTATTTAAATAATAAATCGTATTTATTATTACATATCTCTCATTTACAAATTATTTTTCAAACTTATTTGACTTAAAAACGAGAAGATATCTCGTTAATTGTGAAAACCGCACACGACGCGTATCGACGCGAAAATAATTAAATTATATTTAATTATCACAATTTATTTAATAAGAATATTTAATAAAATATATTATATTTTATTCAAAAACGTTTGTTAAAAACGCGAATATTCGAGTCAGTTTTAATTTTTTTTTTTTTTTTTTTTTTTTTAAGCGAAAACGCTCTGCCCAGATACCCAAATAAATATAAACATTTAAATATATTTTATAAAAACATTTATAAAATACTAGTCGTGTAAATACTCATTTTTGTGGGAAAAACTATTTTAAACGCAACGGCATTATTTTCGTGTTTTGAATTAACCATTTACTAGCCTAAACGAGTCCCGAACCGTTATTTTACAAAAGATTACACTTTTGGTCCCTGTGGAAATATTTACATCATTATCCCCTCAAGTATTATGCACTTGTCACATTTTCTAAACACTTTCATATATATAAGGTTAAACATTAGGGTTTCATTCATTTGTAACTAGTCACACACACATATATCTTCCTATCCTCCCTCTCTAACTTTCCGACGTCGTCACCTATTTTTCAACGAGATTTCGGCCGACCTCCGGCCAACTCTCCCTACTCTCCGCCACCTCCACCCCATCCCACGCCACACCCCAACTAACAGATCACCAACATCATCACCCTCGCTGCCAGCATCACACCGCACCTCTACACACGCCACCTCCACCAGACACACCACTACCAACACCCCCACACTAACACCATCTCCCAACCGTAGGCCACCAATAGCCGACGCACGCCACCACCTTCATCTCCATCTCCACGACACTACTTTCATCCCCACACCACGTTCGTCATCTCCACCACGCCACCACCACGGCCTGCTCACCACCTACCGCCCGCCGTACGATATCACACCAACCTCCACCATCTCTCAGCCGCCATCTAAACCACCACCTTTACTTCATATTTTCCTTTGGATGGTTATTGTTTTTGTTAAAAACTAAAAACTAATTAAAAGTTTGGTTTTATTTGTTTTATCTTATTTCTTTTGTTTTCTTATTTTGGTATTTATGAATTCCGGGTTGGTTTAAATGGCGATATAGGGGTGCGTATGGTTTATAAGCAAAAGCATACAACAGAGGTGCTTTGGTTTTGATAAAAGCACCAAATGGTCGTTTGTTTTATTCTTAACACGCTAAGGTGCGTTTGGGTACAGCCACCAGTAGGGTGCTTTGTGGCTGTGTATCAGTCGATAGGGGTTTGTTTTGGTTTTATGCAACATCCTTTAGGGGCGTTTGGATCGGTGTTAACTGCCCCAAAGGGTGTTTGGTTTGGCTTTAGAGCCCGTAAGGGCTGTTTGGTTCAGTAGTTAAGGAGCGTTTGGGTCCATGGAAAACAGCCAAACCATGGTGTTTGGTTCAACCCATATAGGGCATTTGGTTTTGCGTTTAACAACAGTTAGGGGTGTTTGGTTATACTTGTTTTTGGTTAATTTTTAAGTTTCCGTTTAGATATATATTGAGGTAATGCAACAGATGGATTGGCAAGGGTGAAAACATTGATTTTGTAAAAAATGGGAAACGTAAAACAATAGCGTTTATGTTCGAAATTTCTATAAAATTCTATACTTAGAATTTTTTCGCTTAAAACTTCTATTATCTTAGAAACTCGATAAAAGGACAAAGTTATATAGTTTTAAGATTATTAAATTGTAATTATACTATAACCCGTTGAAAGAACGAAAACTAAACTTTAACAAACGAGATAACTATTTCAGTTAAAATTCGTCAAAGAAACGGAATACTAATTTATAAAATATTATTTTATAAATCCCGACTAAAAGAAAGAATCATAACTTTTGTAAAAACAGTGACTTTAAAATGTGTGTTTACTTTTATGCAAGAACTCTTTATTAAATTAATTGGTGATTTCTGAACACGTGTCGAATTATGTTGTTTTAATTATTTTTCTCACGTTTCTTATATGACTATTCTATTTTTCTCGTCATTTACGTATATATAATACACGCCGTGTATTATATACACTTCGAATTATTCTTTTGATTGTTTTTGTTTGTTATATACTTCACGATACGAATTATATATTTGTTCATTTTTCATATGTTACATACTTTGCGTTTATATTTCGATTTACTTTATTTAACCAACCACCAAACTCTTACAACTTGAAATCCAAATCCTTAATCAACGTGTCGCGTTGATGTACTCATCCATCGAAAAACCCAAATTCATCATCCTAAACTAGTGGGACTTAGCCATTAAGTTAAGCTGCATCTCCTTGGTCGAGCCGTTTCGTTTTTCGTTTGTGCTGTGCTTATTATTTGCTTTTTTGCCTATTGTTTTGAAACATCGAGGTGAGTTCATAGCCCCACGTTTTACTACTTTCACTTTACTATTTCGTCTTTCTAAGACGCGTCATTGATTTAGGTCTCAAGTAGGACCTCTTGGCATTATATCTCTTCATTGATATTTATCTCACCATTTGCTAAAGGTGAGTTCATAGCCCCACGTTTTACTATCTTTACTTTACTACTTTGGGGTGAGAAACATTGCTTGTTTTTAAACTATGGACACAGTTATTTACGTTGCCTTTTCCTGATTACGTGTTGCCTAAGTTTCGAATAGACCACTAATGCCCGAACTATCATGACCGTTAATTTCTTGACCGGAGGACCGGTTGAGTGAGCGCAAATGTTGTAAATAGATCTATTGGGACTAATTATCCCTATCCGGGTAAGTAACGCTTACTAGATTTGGGAGACACGAACAAACGGATATATACCATGTCGGATTTCACTAGGTGATCTTGGTCAGATACCTCTAGGGCAATTAATATCTTGTTTGGCATATAATATGCTGCATCGAATTGAGCCTCGATGTCATGTGTGTATTGTGAACTTGTGGTCCACTCTTAATACTAAATTCAAACCTATGAATTCACCAACTTTATGTTGACTTTATAGCATATTTTTCCCAGGTGCTTAGCTGTGGACGTCTTTGCTAGCTTTATGGTGCTGCCTTGCATTGGACCGATTTTCAAGAAATATTATCTAGTATTTAAACATCGTTGTCAAACTTTAAAACTTTTAATCGCTTCCGCATATTATCTTTGAACCTATGTAAAACTTTAACTATTTTTATTAATGCAACGATGTTGGATTTTTAAACGTACCTTTAGAGGTCATTCGTTGTATCTTGTGTGATGTGTATTATAACGTCATGCCCCCGGACACGTGTTTCCGTCCAGGCCGTGTTTGGGGGTGTGACATACATACACACTTGATTCACATGTATATGCACACATGATCCACATGAAATTCAAATTTGATTAACTTCTATTTGTGCATCTACACACACGATTCACATTAAATCATTTATGTCATCAACTTCTTATTATGTATTCAGCACTAATATTGTTTTTATTATGATTTGTAATCACATGTACAACTTGTTGCAGAAGGTAGATTGTGCATACTAGCTTCATGTCGATTTCAGTTTCTAATAGTAAAGGAATAGTCCAAAGTAAATTTTGAACCATAATATTTATATTATCTTTGGAAGATTTAGGAAAAAAAAGAAAAGGTAATCAAACGTTCTTGTGATTGATTCCATATGTTTTTTAACTGTTTATGCATTCAATTCGTGATGAGTTACCTAACTTCATGCATGCATGCATGGATAAATGTTGAAGCAGTCCCAAGGGTTGAAGCAAAACACACACCACGACTGCCATTTGCTACCTCCAGGTATGTTCCAATTACACATGTTTATTTTTTATGTTTGATTCAATGTATTAGCTTTTGACCTTTTTCAGCGATAGTTCTCTCTGTGCTAAATAAGGAAACTTGATTGTACGGTCTGCTTCAAAAATGAGACGCAACTCACTTGGTTACTCTTACCAAAATATGTAGTAGCATGTAAAACCTTATAACCAATGATGTGGAACTTGGTTTTTATAAAGAGAGCTTTAAAATTATATATGTACCATAATACATTCGGGTCATTATAACACATAGGACTAATATTGTTAATATGACAAAGCGACCAGAGATGTAACAATAGGGTATTATTATTAATTATTAGCTCCTTAATTTTTGTAGATTATTAGTAGAAGTAGGTCGAGTTCTAGTGCGTGCATGTACATCTGGCTCGTGTACAGAAAGATTTAAATGTTTGCACTGCAAAATTGAAATTTTTCAAGATAATAAATTCAAAAGTAGAAACCT
>BQNB010109025.1:4853-22840 GCA_026074375.1 Tanacetum coccineum | reverse complement strand
AGCCAAGCTAAACTACCTAATCATGGAAAAATCAGTACGAACCTTGATTCACGCAGCAAGAAGACTAAAAAGATATTTTCAAGCACACAAAATAATAGTCTTAACAAACAAACTCATGAGACTTTTGTTATTAAAACCTGAAAAATCTAGGAGGATAGCTAGATGGGCCATAGAGCTCAAAGAACATGAGATCGAGTTCAAACCCAAAAACACGATCAAAGCACAAATCCTCACAGATTTCTTAGTAGAAACTCAAGAAGAAGACGATGAAGCAACCTTCCAAAGCCAAGGAGATAAAGGAAAAAACACGGGATGGAAGCTATATACCGACGGAGCATCAAATAGTGATGGCTCCGGGGCTGGTTTAATGATTGTTAGCCCAAAAGGCATGAAGTTTACCTATTCCCTTAAGTTTGAATTTACAGCAACCAACAATGAAGCTAAATATGAAGCCATCATAGCATGCCTTCGAATTTCAAAAGAAATGAAAATGGAATAAATCACAGTGTTCATAGACTCGCAACTTGTAGCCAACCAAGTCAACGGATCCTACGAAGCAAAACACCACCACATAAAACAATACCTTCAAATAATGAAGGAACTACTAAAAAGCTTATAATGCTGAAAAGTCCAATACATAAGAAGGAACCAAAATAAGAAAGCAGACGCATTGAGTAAGCTGGCATCATTAACATTCAAGCACTTGACAAAAAGAGTACTAGTTATCAATCTTCGAAAAGCAAGTGGTAGAAGCAACCACTGAAGAAGAAGATAGCTAGATGACACCAATAGTTGAATACCTCATTAGTGGCATCATACCAGGTGATAATAAGACAACAAGAAAGATCAGAGTCAAGCCTCCAAATTACCAAATCATTGACGGGATCCTATACAAAACATCTTTTCTTTCCTTGTAGTTAAGATGTGTAGGACCAAAGCAGGCAAAGTGTATGACCAAAGAGATCCACGAGGGATCATGTGGATTACATGTTTGACTAAGATCTATCATGGAAAAGATAACAACCTTGGGATACTACTGGCCATACATGCACAGAGATGCAGCAGACTTCATCTAAAGTTGCGATGCATTTCAGATTCACTCTCCGTTCTCTAGGCTGTCTAAGCAAGACATGACCTCAGTCACAACAGCATGGCCGTTCATCCAATGGGGAATTGACATAGTAGGCCCCTTTTTGGAAGCTCCCAGGAAGGTAAAATTCCTAATAGTAGCGGTCGACTACTTCACCAAATGGGTAGAAGCAAAGCCTCTAGCAAGATAACTGGAAAACATGTAGAAAGGTTTGTGTGGGAGCATATTGTATGCCATTTTGGGATACCACAAATGATAGTATCAGACAACATAAAATAATTCAAAGAAGGAGTGTTCCCATAGTTTTGTGAAAGACTTAAAATCAAACAAGCATTCACCTCCGCATATCACCCATAGGCCAATGGCTTAACAAAGGTCACAAACAAAGAAATAGTAAAAGGTTTAGAGAAAAGGCTAGGAAGAACGCATAAAATATGGGTAGATGAACTCCCCCAAGTCCTTTGGGCTCACAAGACCACCCTAAAAAGAAGTAATCGGGAGACACCGTTCAACCTTACCTACGGAACAAAAGCTGTACAACCAATAGAAATCAGCATACCAACCAAGAGAACAAAGAAGGTGGACCTCACACAAAATGAAAAATACCTAAAGATGAACCTGGAAGTCTTATAAGAAAGAAGAGAAATAGCAGCCATTAGGGAATCTGCGTACAAAAAGAAACTCAAAAAATACTACAACAAAAAAATTAGGCCATCGGTATACAAGCCCAGTGACTATGTGTTCCGGCTTAACAGTGCAAGAAAGGTCGAATACACTAGCAAGATGGGACCAACCTGGGAGGGTCCTTATAAAGTACTCAAAGCCAATGGCAAAGGAGCCTACGTCCTTTTAACCCTCAAAGGAAGGGTAATCTAAAGAACCTGGAATGAACTTAACCTTCAAAAATACTATATGTAAAAGGATAGCCCATGGGAGCTATGAACCCTCAAAACTACTCATTATATTCATTTATGTTTATTATCAAAGACCTTCTTGAAAGGTAATTCTACAAAATTATGAAATGGAAAACACTTTTAATTGCAACTAAATTGCATTAGGTGCCAATAAATACAAACATTTATGTGAAATCCCAAAAAGGGAAAGAGGACTAGCTACCCTCTACACAACCCATTGGGAAAGATAAAACATCAAAAACTGCATATGCACAGTAAACAAGAAGGAGGGAACTAAACAAGTCCCCAACAAGGCTATAAGCAAACACTGCAAAAAGGCCATAAATGAAACCCAAGGTATTCAAATACACAACTAAACACGTGTAAATAGAAAACATAAGGTATTGTTTCAAAGGCATATAACCGCCTCCAAAGGGCCATACACGGCTCCCATACGAACCACACAAATTTTTCAAAGGTGGGCATGTAGGCACTACTAAATTAAAAGAGCTACGCAAAGCTTACACAATCATACAAATTGTTCAGAAAAGGATACGCAGACACCACCAAGATAAAGGAACGAAACCATTGTCTTAAAAGCAACACAACATAACAAATCAATTAAGAAAAATAAAAATCTTCACAGGGATAAAAGAGGATGACATTACAAGGAGGGAACTTCTTAAAGGGTGGGAGGATCCATCGCAACAAGTTCTCCAAGGCTTTGGTCGGCTTTCTCCACCAAAAGAGAAATATACAGGAACTCGAGCTTATAGAAGGCCTTTGAAGCCTCGTCATAAATCTTTTCAGCTTCAAGGTGGTAATCCTTAACATCTTTGAAATCCCAAGAGTCCCCCAAACCATACACCTCATCTACAGCATGTGACCTACGGGTGATGAATTTCTGTTAAAGATCCTTCAAAGCTCAGTTAAAATGCTCAAAAGAAATAAGCTTTTTGACAGCCAGAGGAAGAAGATCTTTAACCTGCTCAAATTTCTCAAGATCGACAGCCTTAACCTTTGAAGATATAGTTGCGATCTCTTCAGACTCTTTCGACAGCAAAAAATCCCTCTCTGCCTCTAAATCTCGACACATCTGGCCCAAGCACTTAGCCTCTTTCGTAGAAGGGGAAACCCGTCAAGTTCCTCAGCAAGATTTTTTCTAGAATCCTCAGCAGAAGCGACAACCTCTTGTAGCATTGACAACTCCTCTGTCATACCCCCAAAATGGGTCTCGTCGGAATACTCAACCGGGGGTGTGGACGTCAAGAATATCATAAACACAAAACATAAAGAACGACCACTAAAGGGTACGTTTTGAAAATCATACTCGTTACATTGATCATATAATAAGTTTTACATAACATTCTAATAAAAAATTCAAAGTTTTACGAAAGCAAAAAATAAGTTTGATAAAATAGACAACGAGTACAAAATATGATAAGTCTTGAAATTTGGTAGTCATATAACACATAGACTCCAATAAACATCTTGAGAGAATATCCAAATTAAGCACCTGAAAACATTGCTTAAAAGTCAACAACAGTTGGTGAATTCATAGGTTAAAATTCAACGTAAGCATGGACCACAAGTTTCAACACGTATGTGACTATTATAACAAATACAATATCACATAAAAGTATTTACGATGCACTAAGCTCATGATACCGAAGCTCAATACGAAAATAGCATATAATCATGCCAAGTAAAGTAAAGCTTTCCCTAACAGGTGTCCAACCAAAGACTACTAAATCCTTCTGACATGATATATGTCTGTTTGATCGGTACCTCCGATTCAAGTAAGCGTTACTTACCCAAACGGGGGTTATTAGCCCCTATAGATCTATTTATAATGCTCGCGCTCAATTAATCAGTACAGTCGGTCAAGAAATTAACGATACATGAAAGTTTAGGCAATAGTGGTTTGTATGCAACTTAGGCAACATATAAACAGGTAAGAATAACGTAAAGCACTTGTGTCCATTTTTGAAATAAACAATGTTCACACCCCATAGTAAATAAAGTGATGTTAAAACAGATTAAAAATAGGTTGCTATGAACTTACCTTAAGTAATGATGAGCAAAGATATAACCAACGGATGAAGTACGGAAATCAATATGTCCTAACCGCTACCTAAGAAAATAACGCGCCTTAGGAAAGGAATATAGAACGAATGACATAATAACATTTAAATGAACTCATGGAATCCCCGTATGTTTGTGTCTTAGTTTCGTTAATAAAAGCGTGACTTTATGAAGTAAATATACTTTTAACTTAAACCTGACATTTTTGATGAAAACTTACTATTTTCGGAAACTTTCAAATTTTGGAAAGTTACTACCTTAAGAAGTTTTGAAAACACGGACGTTAATACCGACCCCCTATTATTTGATAAGTCCATCCTACAACGAAACACACTAAGCAAGACCTAAACGCTTACTTCCTAATTTTTGTCCTTTAGTGTATTTATTTAAAGACTTGCTATTTTTAAAAAGTGCAACATTTTTGAAATATAGTTTTAAAAAGTTATCAACGTGTCCTAACCATTTAATGAAAATACTATAGCTTTCGCTAATGTTTTCAAAGCTTAAATGGACTTGAAAACGCCTAAAATCTCATTTTTAACTTCTAATCAGCACCATACCTTTAACTTTTTCCATATTTTTTATCTAACTTTGACTCAGATTATCTCACTCGTTTTTCACTTTTAAGCTTAAAAATCTAATGCTACCTTTATTAAAACATCATTTCAGATAACTTTCGTGTTTACACGAAAGCTAAAACGGACTCGAAATGGGTCAAATCGCCCGATTTTGATTCTGCGCTGAAAGTTAAAATGACAGCTTTTGGTCAAAAACATTTAAACTTCATTTGGCCGTAATTCCTTCATTACAAGGGCTCTTTTAACGTTCTTTATATGAAAAACTATATACTCGGAAAGAGCTTTCAAAAAGTTACTTCCTTTATTATTCAAAACATTTTTAAGTCGACCAAAACTTACAAGCAAAGTTCGGATAGCATGTTTATAAATCCGCAACACCTTAAAACAAAAACCACAACTTCACAATAGTGCCTGTTCTAGCCTAGTCTCTGTTTACACTATTTTCCAACAGCACAACCATCTCAAATACTATACTAATCCCATTGACACGCTTCCAAAATTATTCTAACCTAACTAGTATATCAAAAACACGAGATTTAAATATAAAGTTTCCATCTTTTTCATTGTTTAACCAAAACCAATTCATTAGTTATCATAAAAATGACACAAACACTTGGATGACCATATAGCCACACACGAATGGGTTAGAGGAGAAGAAGGGTTCTAAATGTTTATTTACAATCGATACTAACGAGATAAAAACACAACTTTGACACGGACGCTTGAAAGACTTGAAAACCCCAAGTACAAATATGAAACCCTTAACCAAAATCTTGTAAAAACCCTTGAAACAAATGAACCCAATCTTTTAACACCTTAAAAAGTCTTGAAATATGATCTTGTATGCTTGGTATTTAAGAAAATGGAAGACAACAAAACCTTATGGGTGTTTGTTTTTGGCCGCGGCACACAAGAGAGAAAAAGGAAGGAGAGAAAACTTTGCTAGTGTGTGTTTTCTAGAGAGATGAATATTTTTGAGAGTGAATGAGAACAATGAACCTAGACATCCTTATATACACACAAAATTTGGGATCTCATGTAATAAAATATGTTGTGTACCATTTGGGGACAAGTTAGCTAAAACTTTGGGGGTATTGTTGGGGTAGGGGTGGACGAGTACAAGGACAATGAGAGGGGGAAAATGTTAAATGTTTGACATAGTGGAAGGATTCTATTTAATTACCATGCTTGCACACAAAAGCTAGACGAAACGATTGATTCTCGCAAAATAAAAATGGAAACCTTTTTAATAACGAAATTTAAATTATTTCAAACGTGCTCACAAAAAATAGAAACGCGACTGACTACTAAAGTCTATGCTAAGCAACAAGTTGAAACGCGCCCAAAGGGCGGTTTTCAAATACATGCGGGAAAACTTCTCGGTTGACGGTCAATTCATCAAGTAATTAAATAAAGTCAAACTGACATACGAAAAAGTCAAAGATGATGACATAGAAATTTACGGGGTGTCACATCCTTCCCCCGTTAAAAGAGCTTTGTTCTCAAAGCTTAAGTCGTAGCATTTGACGTAGATGCGGGGTTAGTGAAGAGATGAGGATACTTTTTCTGCATTTGGTCCTCGCGCTCCCATGTAAACTTAGGACCTCTTTTTGAGTTCCAACGAACCTTAATGATAGGAATATGACTCTACTTCAAACGTTTAACTTCACTATCCATGATCTCAACTGGTTCCTCGATAAACTGAAGCTTATCATCGATTTGGATTTCATCTAGAGGAATAACAAGCGATTCATCAGATAAGCATTTCTTCAGGTTTGACAAGTAAAATGTACTATGGACACGACTCAACTGATCTGGAAGTTCGAGTCAGTAAGCAATGGTTCCAACTTTAGAACGAATCTTGAAGGGTCCAATATAGCGAGGGTTCAGCTTTCCTTATTTGCCAAAATGTATCACCCCTTTCCAAGGCGATACTTTTAGCATGACTCTATCTCCCACTTGAAACTCAAGGGGTTTTCGTCTCACGTCAGCATAACTCTTTTGACGATCACAGGCGGCTTGGATTCGGCTCTTGATTTGAATGATCTTCTCTGTTGTCTCATGAATATTTCTGGACCAGTCAGCTGACTATCTCCAACTTTAGCCCAGCAGATGGGTGATCGGCATTTACGACCATACAGTGCCTCAAATGGTGCAGCCTTAATGCTCGTATGATAGGTATTGTTATACGAAAATTCTACTAATGGTAGGTGTCTATCCTAGCCTTTTCCAAAATCCATCACACATGCACGTAGCATGTCTTCTAATTTTTGAATGGTCCTCTCACTTTGACCATCAGTTTGTAGATGATAGCTGTACTCATATCGAGTCGAGTACCTAAGGCTTTCTGAAGTGATTGCCAAAAGTGTGATGTGAATCTGCCATCATGATCGGAAATGATCGAGACTGGTACCCCATGCCTCGAGACTGCTTCCTTTAAGTATTGTCTGGTCAATTTCTCCATTGAGTCGTTTTCCTTCATGGGTAGGAAATGAGCGAACTTAGTGAGTCGATCGACTATAACCCATATGGTGTCTTGATTGCTTGCCATCTTTGGCAGCTTGGTTATGAAATCCATAGTAATATTTTTCCATTTCCACTAAGGAATCTCTGGTTGTACCAATAAACCAAACGGTTTCTGATATTCAGCCTTAACCTTGGCACACGTTAAGCATTTACTGACATAAGTGGCGATTTCTGCTTTCATGTTGGGCCACCAGTACAGCTTCTTCAAGTCATGGTACATCTTATCCGATCCAAGATGAATGGAATACTTTGACTTATGCGACTTGTGCATAATCAAAGCTCTCAAGTCACCAAAACACTGTATCCAACTCCTATTTTTTAAACATAATGTTCTGTTAGAACGAGGTTCGAGTTTCTTGATCATACCACATAAGTCTTCAGTTTTGAAATTCTCTTCTTTCCTCGCCTTAGCTTGAGCGTTCAAAATTTGCACGAGAAGATTTAATCCAATAGTCATAACTAAGGCTGGAACATGTAGTGGCTTATTTCTTTCCTTTCGGCTCAGTGCATCCGCTACTGAGTTTGCCTTTCCCAGATGGTAACGTATCTTACAGTTGTAATCACTCAACAGCTCTAACCATCGCCACTGTCTCATGTTCAGCTCCTTTTGATCAAGGATATGCTGCAAACTCTTGTGATCAGTGAACATGACACACCTCGTATCATACAGATAATGTCTCCACATCTTCAGAGCGAACACTACTGCTCCAAGTTCTAAGTCGTGAGTAGTATAGTTCTTTTCATGAATCTTAAGTTGGCGGGATGCGTAAGCAATGACCTTCACCTTTTACATCAAAACCGCACCCTACCCTTTGTGCGAATCATCACAATAGACCAAGAAGTTCTCACTACCTTCGGGTAAAGCCAAAATTGGTGCACTGCACAATTTTTGCCTTAACATCTAAAAAGCAGTTTCCTCTTTTTTCCCCAATCAAACTTCATGCTTTTTTGAGTCAGCTTCATCATAGGTTTAGCGATCTTTGAGAAACCTTTGATAAATCATCAGTAGTAACTGACAAGACCTAAGAATTGATGAATCTCAGTTGGAGTCTTGGGTGATGCCCAATCCCTGATTGACTCAATCTTAGCGGGGTCCACGTGAATGCCTTCACTATCAATCACGTGTCCGAGAAGCTGTACCTTTTAGGAGCAATAATTCACACTGAGAGAATTTGGCGTACAACTCCTCTTTCTTAAGTACTTCCAGTATTAACTTAAGATGTTCCTCATGTTCTTTCTCATTCCTTGAGTAGATCAAGATATTGTCAATGAATACTATCACAAATTTTTCTATGTATGGTTTGCACACCGATCCATGAGGTCTATGAATACTTTCAATGCGTTGGTCAATCCAAAAGGCATTACATGGAATTTATAGTGATCATAATGGGTCTTAAATTTGGTCTTAGGTATATCCTCTTCTCAAACCCTAAGTTGGTGACAACCTGACCTCTGGCGATTTTTTGATTAGATACTAGATCCTGGTAGTTGACCAAAAAGGTCATAAATCCTAGGTATCGAGTAACGGTTATCTTGTTTAGTTCATGGTGGTCGATGCCCATCCCAAATTATCCATCCTTCTTTTTGACGAATAATGCCGGAGCTCCCCAAGGTGAGGAACTTGGTCTTATGAATCCTTTTTTTGAGTGTTCTTATAATCGGTTAGACAGCTCTCACAACCGGATAGGGCTAGTCTATAAGGTGGTCGTGCTACAAGTGCAACATTGAGTACTAAGTCGATTTGAAATTCTACTCGGCGGGTCGGTGAAAGTCCTGGCAAGTCTTCGGGAAAGAATTTTGGAACATCTCTCATGATAGGTACGTCCTCAAGTCACTTTGACTTTTTTCTCAGTCTTTTTTCAGTGACCTGTGCCAAAACGATGTGGCATCCCTTTTCGAATATACTTTTGAGTCTTGGTGCACGAGATGATACTTAATCTAGATGCACTTCTACTATCGCTTCTATTACCTTGAATTGTTGAGGTTTCATTACCGTAAGGGATACGCACGACCTTCTCATCACAAACAATGGCGGCGTGATACTTCTTTAACCAATCCATAACTATGATAACGTCAAAACTACTGAGTCTTACGCGCATTCACTCAATGTTGAACATGTGGTTCAAAAAATTTAGGGTACAACCTTGAATTATAGAGTCGGCTCCTATTGTTTTCCCATCAGCTGGCTCTGTTGTGTACTTAGTGTCTAAGGCAGTTGGAATGATGTCACTTAGAAGGCTAAACTCAGCAGATATGGGGCTTCCATCAGCTAGGTTCTATGTACTTGCAATGATTGCGTCCTTTGCTTTAACTTCAACTCTAATAGAAGGTTCACCGGCACAAGAATCTCATAATCTTTGTGATTCTAACTGACTAAAATGTAAGTCAATTGAAGGAAATCTCCTAGTTCTCTTAGTTATAATCCAATTAGAAGGATAAGTTCATTACATTCTAGAATTTTACAATCCGTAATTACCGTAACTACATGGAGCATGATTCGGTCTCTCGACCAAAGGTATGGTGTTTCTATATGCTAAGGTTGAGGAAAAATCTGCTTAGTTATGGCGCTTAAGAATGTGAATACACGTGACCGACACGACTCACGAATACACACGTAAAATATCAGTAAACATGAATATAATAAAATCCCGTTGAAAATATAAATAAGAGAAAAGAAAGTAGAAATGGAAAGTGAAGATAAATTGACAAAAATTTTAAGGTGACTATTCTCAGCATAGCATGGTCCTTCCTGAATTATACATAGGTGATCAGGCTATGTATAATGAAGGACTAACGACAAAATGCTCATTTCATCAAACTAGTGTTATGTTTTAAAAATTTATATGGTATAAACAGTATGGTTTATAAGGTAGCAAAACAAACGAAAACAAGGTAGTTTATATAATGACGCAAGATATTTGTAAGATAGCAGAAAATATTTTATGAGGTGATAGCAAAATAGTTTACCAGAAAATCATGTGATAGTTCATAATGTAATAGTAAGGGGTTTATAATTTGGTAACAAATAGTTTATGAATTGACGATATAATAGTTTATACAATGACAACGAAATAGTTTCTAAAAGTTAATGAAATAGTTTATAAGGTGACAACGAATTAGTTTATGAGGTAACAACGAAATAGTTTAGAAAACGATGGCAAAAGAGTTTATAAACGATAGTAAGATAGGTTATAAGGAAAAAAACAAATTAGTTTATAAAATGGTAGCAAAATAGTTTATGAGATGATACCAGAACAGTTTATAAAATGATAGTGAAATGGTTTATAGGATGATAGGAAAATAGTTTATATAAAATACTAGCCAAATGGTTTATAAGATAATAGCAAAATGGTTTAGAAGGTGCTAGTAGAACGTCTTATAAAATGATAGCAAAGTAGTTTATAGGATGACGACGAAACAGTTTATAAGATGGTAATGATTTAAGGAGTAGCTTACATAAATAAATAGAGGACTAAAGTGTAACTGACGAAATCGTCATGACACATAAATTAGCAGTGAATGTAAACACATCCATACAATACAAAGAAATTCATAGGTAAGTATTAGTGCAAATCTCTTAGGGAATACGGTCCAAGACTACTTAAGTTTCATTAGGTAAGGTAGGAAAATCTCTCCTTAGGCATCAGCATTATCTTTGTTGGCGTTAGAGTTCCTGCGAGTTCTTACCTTCCAAATCCGGTTCACACGATTCAGCTTTGGACAATCACTATATTGTAATGTCTTGGCTTTCCACACTCCTAATAGGTACCTCAGGTTTCTAATTTGCCACTGCGGCCTCTAAGTTGTTATTGAAACGGGTGTCCTACAATCTCTAGTCATATCACCAACTCTCTTGTAGTTGTTGCACTTCACAGTGCATGGCCTAGTGTGGTGCAACTTACACTTGTTGCAGAAAGGTAACTTTCCTACATATCCATTTTTATTATTTGGTCTAGCAATGTAAGCTCTCATGACATTTTGTTGTTTATTTTGCTGCTAGCATTCCTTGCCACCTTAGCTTCCTAACGTGCGACTTGATCCATCGAGTCATGAGCCATGCGGATTTTTGCCTCATAGACAACAATAACTTCAATAGCATTAGCAATTAGTTGGGTGACAATATGCTCGATCCTCGCGAAACTCATTCCTTGTCTCGTTGTTGGTATTTTCTTCAAAATCGAACGGAGTAAAGAAAATAAAATAAGTCGAATTTTAAAAGTCATGTTTCTAAAAATGGAATGTTACGAGGTGACGAGTTAAAGTCGTGTTCGAGTTAATCGGCATGTTTCTAGGCGATGGGTTATGAAATGACGTACGTGTTTCAACAGTATGGGGTGGGTGTTCAACCTCGTCTTCATAGTAAGATAATTAGTGGCGTCGGCAGACTGTGACAAGTTTTGATGTTATGTAAAGTCATGAAATTTTTTAAAGAGTAACGTATCACTCACGACATCTTGGGGAGAGTTTAGAGACCATTGTGTCACTCACAATGTCTTGGGAAAAGTTTAGAGACCAAGGGTTTATATAAACACCCTTTATATAAAGCACATGCAGGATGCGTGCAAAGCAAAACAAACGCAAGGAAAAAATAAACGTAAATCAACGTAAACGCAGGGCAAAGATAAACCCATAGCCTAACAAGTTAAAGGAAAAATGATACTCACGTATATGCCATAGCAAAAGCACGTATAACGCACACGTAAATGCACATATAGTCAAAAAGGCACGTAAGAATCACATACTGGTTATAGACCAGACCTAATATACTACCTGGTTCTCCATAACCTGGGCTCTAGATACCAATCTGTCACACCCCCAAAACGGGTCTCGTCGGAATAGGCAACCGCGGGTGTAGACGTCAAGAATATCATAAACACAAAGCATAAAGAACGACCACTAAAGGGTACATTTTGAAAATCATACTCGTTACATTTATCAAATAATAAGTTTTACATAACATTCCAATAGAAAATTCAAAGTTTTACGGAAGCAAAAAATAACTTTGATAAAATAAACAACGAGTATGAAATATGATAAGTCTTGGAATTTGGTAGTCTTATAGCACGTAGACTCCAATAAACATATTGAGAGAATATCCAAATTAAGCACCTGAAAACATTGCTTAAAAAGTCAACAATAGTTGGTAAATTCATAGCTTTAATTTAAACGTAAGCGTGGACCACAAGTTTCAAAACGTATGTGACTATTATAACAAATACAATATCACATAAAAAGTATTTACGATGCACTAAGCTCATGATACCGAAGCTCAATACGAAAGTAGCATATAATCATGCCAAGTAAAGTAAAGCTTGCCCTAACAGGTGTCCAACCAAAGACCACCAAATCCTTTCGACATGATATACATCCGTTTGATCGGCACCTCCGATTCAAGTAAGCGCTACTTACCCGGACGGGGGTTATTAGCCCAAATAGATCTATTTATAACACTCGCGCTCACATAACCAGTACAGTTGGTCAAGAAATTAACGGTACATGAAAGTTTGGGCAATAGTGGTTTGTACGCAACTTAGGCAACACGTAAACAGGTAAGAATAACGTAAAGCACTTGTGTCCATTTTTGAAAGTAAACAATGTTCTCACCCTATAGTAATAAAGTGATTGTAAAATGGTAAAAATGTGGGGCTATGAACTCACCTTAAGTAACGATGAGCAAAGATATAACCAACGGATGAAGTACGGAAATCAATATGTCCTAACCGTGACCTAAGAAAATGACACGCCTTAGGAAAGGAATATAGAACGAACGACATAATAACATTTAAATGAACTCATGAAATCCCCGTGTGTTTGTGTCTTAGTTTCGTTAATAAAAGCGTGACTTTACGAAGTAAATATACTTTTAAGTTAATCCCGACATTTTCGTTGAAAACTTACTATTTTCGGAAACTTTAAAATTTTGGAAAGTTACTACCTTAAGAAGTTTTGAAAACACGGACGTTAATACCGACCCCCTATTATTTGATAACTCCATCCTACAACGAAACGCACTAAGCAAGACCTAAACGCTTACTTCCTAATTTTTGTCCTTTAGTGTATTTATTTAAAGACTTGCTATTTTTAGGAAGTGCAACGTTTTCGAAATATAGTTTTTGAAAAGTTATCAACGCGTCCTAACCATTTAATGAAGATACTATAGCTTTCGCTAATGTTTTCAAAGCTTAAATAGACTCAAAAACGCCTAAACTCTCATTTTTAACTTCCAATCAGCACCATACCTTTGACTTTTTCTAGAAAATTTTTATCTAACCTTGACTCAGATTATCTCACTCGTTTTTTACTTTTAAGCTTAAAAATCAAGCGGTACTTCTAGTAAGACATCGTTTCGGACAACTTTACTATTTTACACGAAAGCTAAAACGGACTCGAAATGGGTCAAATCGCCCGATTTTGATTCTGCGCGGAAAGTTAAAATGACAGCTTTTGGTCAAAAACATTTAAACTTCATTTGGCCGTAATTCCTTCATTACAAGGGCTCTTTTAACGTTCTTTATATGAAAAACTATATACTCGGAAAGAGCTTTCAAAAAGTTACTTCCTTTATTATTCAAAACGTTTTTAAGTCGACCAAAACCTACACGCAAAGTTCGGATAGCATGTTTATAAATCCGCAACACCTTAAAAAGTCTTGAAATATGATCTTGTATGCTTGGTATTTAAGAAAATGGAAGACAACAAAACCTTATGGGTGTTTGTTTTTGGCCGCGGCACACAAGAGAGAAAAAGGAAGGAGAGAAAACTTTGCTAGTGTGTGTTTTCTAGAGAGATGAATATTTTTGAGAGTGAATGAGAACAACGAACCTAGACATCCTTATATACACACAAAATTTGGGATCCTAAGTAAGAAAATATCTTGTGTACCATTAGGGGACAAGTTAGCTAAAACTTTGGGGGTGTTGTTGGGGTAGGGGCGAACGAGTACAAGGACAATGGGAGGGGGGAAATTTTGAATTTTTGACATAGTGGAAGGATTCTATTTAATTCCAATGCTTGCACACAAAAGCTAGACGAAACGATTGATTCCCGCAAAATGAAAACGTGAAGCTTTTTAATAACGAAATTAGATTATTTCAAACGTGCTCACAAAAAATAGAAACGCGACTGACTACTAAAGTCTATGCTAAGCAACAAGTCAAAACGCGCCCAAATGACATTTTTCAAATACGCGCAGGAAAACTTCCTGATTAACGGTCAATTCATTACGTAATTAAATAAAGTCAAACTAACATACGAAAAAGTCAAAGATGATGACCTAGAAATTTACGGGGTGTCACATCCTCGAGGATCCAAGCATTCTCATACCTCAGATCTTTCACAACCTGGCTACCCTCCACATCTTGGTTCTTCCGAGCCTTAGAAAGGTTGTCCTTAAGTTTAGTCATCTCATGCTTAAGCAAACCATTCTTACTCTTCAAAGAAACAAAGTCATCTTTAATTTTGGAGTAATCACGAGACACAACCCTGGATTTATTGGCAAGAACATTTCCAATCACAGCCATCTGAAGCGCATGAACGCCATAAACATTCACTAAATCATCAAAAGTCAAAGACTCCAGTTTGTTCTTGAGCATAGGAGAGTGAAGACCGGAGGGCATATTGTGAGAAAAATAAGCCTCTTGAACATCTAAAGCAAGAAAGCAACCATACGTTACACTCAAAGTAATAAATTAAAAACAAACAAAAAAGAAGTAATTACATACCAGGAGCAAAGGAATCCGCACCACCTTCTGAATTCCCCATATGGCGGGCCAACACCCGAGGGTGTTTCCCAACACCTTTAGGAGCAGTAGTTGGGGGAGGAGGAATACTCCCCCTTGTACTAGTCCTCCTAAGACCCTCCTGTTTCCTCTTCTTTGGTTCAGGTTTTGAGGAACTACCAATGACGACAAGCTTAATCACAGTAACATCCTCTTCTAGGGCAGCAGTAATGGAATGCCTCTTCTTCGAACCTCCAGCAACATTCACACCCCGCTCTGAAGAGCCCTCATCGATAACCGCAGGCTGCAGCCCGGGAGCATCCTGATCCCTCATAACAAAAGAACTCTCACCTTGGTCATTATCATCTACGACCTTCAAACGAGATACAGAAGGGCTGCCCACATCGATAGGCTGACCCATTGGCCTCGCGAAGAAAGTGGGGGTCTGACTAGGTTTCTTCATAAAGTTGCTAAAAGACATCTTTGAAAAGAAAAAAGAAACAAAATTTTTTTTTATTAAGAACATTAAGAAAAACACAAAAACAATGATGCTACAAAGTAGAGGAAAACCATACCCTCCCCATCAACAAAGATTAAAGGAACATTCAGAGCATGCTCCCAAGAACTAGCGAGACCTGCGAGATACAAGATGGGCTCCAGAAAAGTTTAAGCTTCAAAGGTATGACGGGAAAGACGGTTTTGTAAAACCTCATCAAACGGCTTTGTAGGATAAGGGTAGGCGAAAGTGCCTTGACCGTGAGGAAAGTCGGTTATCAAAGTAGGGCGAGCATCAGAAATAAGAGTTTTCTTTACAAAAATGAACTCAGACTTCCAGTCTGGGATATTGGTCATAGAATTATCAAAGATTAGAGGAATGCCAGGACCAAGCCTTTTCTAGAAGGTAAGCCAATCACCAGCGGGACCAACAGTAAGAAAAGATCTGAAAAGAGGCAGCGTAGGCTCCCGCCATAAGCCTTATAGACAACAGCAAAGGTCGTTAACCGGGCAACCCTACGGGGAAAATGACATTGGAAATATTCGAAGACATCAAGATAAAAAGCATTCAGAGGAAAGCGAAGGTTACCGATAGAAAAAAAAGATAGGTATAAAAGAATGTAACCATCGGGAGCATCAAGAGCAGTGTCCTCAGCAGACGAAAGCTGGGGATCATAGCATAAAGCAATACCATATTTTTTGACAAAGTTCACAAGATCACTTTGAGATAAAGAGCAAGTAACAGTCACCAAGTTCCTTTTAGACATGATAAAGAAAAAAAAAGATAAAATGAAATGCGAAGCAACGAACCTGTAGGAAAAAGGATAAAAAACATCTCAAAAAATAATAAAGACACATTGATGAAAATGACGATTTGAAGAAGAGATGATAAAAAGTAAGAAAAGATAAGATGGCAAAGAATTTATACCTGGACCAAAAGTAACACGAACCGTATACGTGTCCCACTATAGAAATTAACCAAGTATAGATGAAAATGTGTGGAAAACATGCGCGCACATGTATGGTAAAAACAATCAAGTATTACCTAGGAAACAGGAGTGCTAGATGCCGAAAAGACGCCTAGGACCTTCGAAATTAAATTTTGAAAAGGCGCACAAAAAAGCCCACCAAAAATACTCTACGACAGGAGAAGAGTCTGATGCCTTTTACTATGATAGGCTAACATAGCGCACCAGACTGGGGGGCTTGATGGTGTACCCCACCTCATGGCTCAGAGCCTAGCCTGCGATGTTGCACACATAACACTTTGAAGTGTTCATTGGCGTAAAGTCTACTAAGGGATACCGTAAGGGAACCGCCAATACCAATGAAGCCCATCTAAAATGGAGCCTCGAGTCTTTGAGGAACCTAAATCTTCCACATAGACGAACAAGGCTTCAAGCTAAAAGACAAAACATAATATTTTATGGACCCAACAAGGACAAACGGTTGTCCTTTATTCCTGCTCATGCATAACCGTTGCATGTGTGCATGATCTCGGAGCCTCGAAAGACATCCTCGCATTGGCTGACGAGAATATGCTTCATTCCATCCAGTCAAAATCAGACACGTAGCAAGGTCTAGGTCCTTCCTAGGGTTTGCATATAAATAGTCACCTCATTTATCTAAATTAGGTATGTCCTTAAACACTTACTATTTCTCTCTCTAAAACACATACCATTTCCATGTTTACTGATTCTCATACCAGAGCTGGTTCGTAGGATCCACCCCTACGCTTTGTGCTAACCCAAGTGATTTCATCTGTCTTATTTTAGATCCACATCCACACTTTTAAGTATCCAAGTATGTTCTTCAATCAACATGATCTGATCAAGAAGGTGAAAATCATTGTACGATCACATACCTATATCATTCTATTAAACTTTTACTCCATGGTATATCGATATCAACATTAGATTGGCCAGGGCCGTCTCAGGATTTTTGTGGCCCTAGGCAATAACAACAAAAATGCCTTATATATTACATGTATAACTAAAGAGAAATTGCACATAAACTTGAATTGTATTGCTCATATAGCTTAATATTATAAGTATTTATATGCAATAGTAATAAAAATGTGGCCCATCGAGAAAGGGTGAATTCTCAAGTCTTTTATATTTATGGATAGATATGAAGAAACCAGCAAGCCAAGAATGTCAATTTAGCTTTAATCAAACTCTAGTAGCTTAACAAATGAAATACTTCTACTTTCGTACGTTTTTATTTCCTTTAATTAGATGTATGTTACTACCCTTCCAGTATTTCTTGATGAAATGAAACGTTTGTTGTAAAACCATGCTGTCGTATGTCATCTGTGTTCATGGTTGAAAATTTATCAACTTTTTTCTGACAAACATGTAGTATGAACTTTGCGAAGGTTCTTTGTGTGTCGTGACATATTCAAATATCACTTTTTTTGTTTTAAAAATTAGGCTTGTTTCTAGGGATTTGTATATGCAATACAATTGACTTTAACCAATTGAAGGTATATGAGCTTACATATTTTAGATCAGCTAACTTTTAGCAAAAAAGTAGGATTAAATTAGTTAGAAAACCCTCTCCCTCTAGAGACAGAGGTTAAGGGTTTGATCCTCACCCCCTG
>BQNB010109024.1:0-19679 GCA_026074375.1 Tanacetum coccineum | reverse complement strand
ATACATTCCGCTGCGACCCAATTTTGGGGGTGTTACAAAAAATATAAAAAGTAAAAAATATTTTCTTTTTCTTTATTAGTATAATTATCATATAAAAAAATATATATAAAATTTTCCTTAAAAAAAAGAAATAAAATACACAAAGTTGGTAAACGAACACCGATATATAATACCTTCAATTGAGGTATTATCATAAATAAGTTCCGGTGAACTTGAAAAGTTCCTAAATCGAACCAAAGATTCAAAAATTTTCCATTTGTGTCACTTACGAGGTACGACTCATCTTAAAAAGCAATTTTTAAGAGTTACCGTGAAGTAAGTTGATTATTTGGTTTTAAGTTGTCTTCCGTGTATCCGTTTTAAATAGATTGTTAAAAAATTTAAAAAAAAATTCAAAAATTCAAAAATAAAAAATTAGTGTAATTTTTGTTTACTTTTTAATTTCTTTATTTTTAGTGCATGCGCACTCGTTCTCAAACTCGTAATCGAAATCGTCGACAACAACAAATAACAACGGTTATTGTTGAGGAACCCGAGTTTCCAATGGCCGACAATCGTACCATGGCTCAAATGCTACAAGCTCCCATCGAGGGATACGAAGATGCAATTGTTGTTCCAACAATAAATGCAAACAATTTTGAACTTAAACAAACTTTGATTAATCTTGTTCAAAGTAATCAATTTACGGGTAGGCAAGACCCTCATAATCATCTCCGATTTTTCAACAAGGTTACTTCTACGTTTAGACATCCGGATGTTCCGAATACGCCGATAAAGCTTTTGCTTTTTCCTTTTTCTCTCGAGGGTGAAGCCCGGATTTGGCTTGATAAAGAACCCCTAGATCGATTCTAACGTGGGGTGATCTTATCTCGAAATTCATAAACCAATTCTTTCCACCTTCAAAAACAACTTACCTTCGAAATGAAATCATCAATTTCTTGCAAAAACCGAATGAAACTTCCAACGAAGCATGGGAACGTTTCAAAGGACTTTTTCGCCAATGTCCTCATCATGGTTTCTCCGAATTACATCAACTTGATACGTTCTACAATTCTTTGAATACAAATGATCAAGATGCTTTAGATTCCGCCGCGGGTAAATTTTCTAGATAAGATCCTCGAAAGATTTAACATTATGAAGAGAGTAAATCCAAGGTCTTTTATTCAAGAAGTCATGCAATTGAACCAAGAGATAAGTAAAGAGTACGAATGCTCCCTCTTTTCAACTTCTACTCCTTCTAATTCTTTTGAATTTCAACTACTCGTCATCTGCCGCTAATCACTTGAAGATAAAAGATATTCGAATGGCCCGATTAGAAAAGAAGATTAGTGAAAAGAATGTCACGACTCTCTGCTACCGTCAAAGCAGACGAGAAGTTTGTGTTACATGTGGATCAAACCATAATTTCAACAATGTCCGTTAACAAGGAATGAATTTATCCGTTTATACAGAAAACATTCATCAATTCCAACAAACCGTCCGCCCGTTGGCAACTATTGTTCAAGGAATACTCCTAATATTGGAAAATCAAATGAGAACCACCCGTTTAATCAACCTAATGTATCAAAAACATGTAAGGAAACCAAAGCCGATATCAAGGAACAATTTTCATTTTGTATCAAATCCGTGGAACAATTCAACCAAAACCGTCCAAACAATCAAAGAGAGCCGTTTATCAAGCCCCATCATACCAACCCACCAACAAATCAATCTTTGTTAATCAACTTTAACGTCCCTTTCACAATTCAAGGTGTATCTAAAACGAGATCTTGAAAGTTAATGCTAAGCTTAATGATGCGACCAAGAATAATTTGCAAATGAAATGGATAATGTTCAAAGAAATCAAAATGATTTCAAAGAAGTATAACGATTCTCCAAAAGAAGCAAGATGATTTTTCAAAACATGATGCAAGTTTTATGCAAAACTATCATACCGACCAAAGCTATTAAGTTCGACTCTTTAACCAAGCAATACCATTCCAAAACACCTCAGAACGAAAGGCCAAGGCAATACTATACAAGTGGTGCCTCATATGAATGGACCTCCGATTCCACCGCCGGTGGTGGAAAAGGAACCCGAGGTGACAAAGGATACGGTGCTTCCAAGCACCGAAGCCATCCGACCTCCTTTGGTCCAAGAACAAAACAAAGACAAAGAACCAATTGAATGAGCTCTCTTACTCAAAGACCAAACTAGTTTGCCTTACCCTTCAAGACTTGCAAAAGAGAAAACTAACGTGAAAAAGGATGAATATCCTAGCTTTCCAAGTTTATGAAATTTTTCCGTAATCTTACTTTTGAGCTAGAGTTAGCGGATACTCTCTCATTTCATAATGACCTAAGTTTTGCTCCGATGTTCAAAAAGAATGCTAATAACAAAGATAAGTTAATCGAGTTAACCAGACACCTTCGAAATGAAAATTGTAGTGGGCGGTTGTCCTCAAAAAGCTTCCTGAAAAGCTAGGTGACAACCCGATCGATTCTTTATCCATTGATTTTTTGGAGTTTGATAATTGCTTAGCCTTAGCCGATTTAGGTGCTAGCATTAATCTCATGCCTCTTTTCATTTGGAAAAAGCTTGGACTCCCGGGCTTAAACGAAACAAAAATGGTGTCAGAATTAGCCGACCGAACAATTTCCAAACCAACCAGTGTAGCCGAGAATGTTTTTTTGGTCAAGTGTAGGAAAGTTTCTATTTTCTGCCGATTTTGTTTGTTCTTATTACATAGCCCCGATACCGAATATACTCGGGAGACCTTTTCTTAGGACGGCTCATGCTTTAATGATGTGTATGAAAGAGAGATAATTCTTAGAAACGATTGATCAATCATTGACCATTTAATAGTGTGTTGATCAACTCTTTCTATTTCAGAACAACAATCTCGAATCGTTGAAAAAAGTTGATCTTATTGATGTTACGTGTGAAGAATACTCACAAGAAGTTTAAGGATTTTCCGACGAAATTGCATATGGCAATCCTTTTCCCGGATATGATCTGATTGTTTCAAATTCTTCTCCGACTCTCACTCCTTTCGGGGATAGTGATTTTCTACTTTTAGAAGAAGCTGATACTTTTCTTGCTCTAACCGATGATTCAACTTCACCGAAAGTTGATGAAGCTTATTATGACCCAGAGGGGGACATTCTACTTCTCGAATCTCTTCTCAACAGTGATCCTTTGCCGTCACTGAATCAAGGAAATTACTTACCAGAAATCAAGAAAGAGCTTAAAGTTTGTAAATCCGCCAAATCTTCAATCAATAAACCTCCCGAGGTTAAACTTAAGGACTTACCACCTCATCTCGAATACACATTTTTAGCAGATAACAACAAGTTGCCTGTCATAATTGCCAAAGATTTGAGTGTTGATGAGAAGACCGCTCTCATAAAGGTTCTTAAATCCCGAAAGCAAGCCATTGCTTGGAAGCTCTCCGATATTAAGGGTATAAACCTGGAATTTTGTTCTCATAAGATTCTAATGGAGGAGGATTACGAACCAACGGTCCAACATCAGAGAAGGGTTAATCCAAAGATCCATGATGTCATTAAAAAAGAGGTTGAAAAACTTCTTGACGCTGGATTGATCTACCCAATCTTGGATAGTCCTTGGGTAAGCCCAGTACATTGTGTACCAAAGAAAGGAGGAATGACCGTAGTAACCAATGATGAAAATGAATCAGTACCGACAAGACTTGTAATGGGATGGAGAGTATGCATAGATTATCGCAAATTGAATGAAGCTACAAGAAAAGACCATTTCCCTTTGCCGTTCATGGATCAAATGCTTGAGAGACTCACGGGAAATGAATTCTATTGTTTCCTTGACGGTTTCTCGGGTTATTTCCAAATTCTAATTGATCTAAAAGACTAAGAAAAGACCACATTCACCTGCCCATACGGAACGTTTGCTTACCGCCGCATGCCTTTTGGTTTATGCAATGCACCAGGCACGTTTCAGAGGTGTATGATGGCAATCTTCCATGACATGATTGAAAATACAATGGAAGTCTTCATGGATGATTTCTCGGTTTTTGGAAATTCTTTTTCTATGTACCTCACCAATCTAGATAAAATGCTTAAACGGTGTGAAGACACTAATTTAGCTCTAAATTGGGAAAAAGCCATTTCATGGTTAAAGAAGGTATCATATTAGGACATAAAATCTCGAAGAAAGGAATTGAAGTCGACAAAGCTTCTTTCTATTTTTAAATAATGTGTTGTGGTGTGAAGAGGCTTGTACTCTTCCCGATTTTCCATTGTTTGTTGTTTATGCTTGTGATTTTGTAGGATTGAACCAATAATTTATGAAGACTCTCGGTCCGTTGTTGTATTCTCGTTTCACTCGAGTTCCTCTCCTTTGTGTGAGATTAGTGTGGGAGTCCGATTTCCTTTCATCTTATCGATTCACGTGTTCTTTGAATTACATTAATAACGGCTTAGATTTTCGCAGAACCCGGCTTTAAACATTGAGGACAATGTCTGTTTTAGTTTGGGAGGAATCTATGACATTTGATGTTACCTGCTTATTGTTTTGTTCTCACGTACCCGTTTTCCCATAAAAATAGCAAAAACTTTAAATTTTTAAGTTCTTATTTGTAGGAAAAAATCATTAATATATAATATATATTATATTATATATATAATATATCATATATATCTATATATATTTGGAGTTAATATTAATAAGTGTTAAGACAAATGTAGGTTTTCCGTTGGTAGTATAAGAAGTAATTTTCTGGACACGATTCGAACAGTGTTGAGTTCTAGCTTTATCCCTTCACAATTAAATGTTGATAGTTTGTGCTAGTCTCATGTAGACTTTAATAAACATGCTAGATTGAAATTCTGATTAGTAAATGAAGACTTGTGCTAATCTAAAGTAGATTTTAAATATGCGAGTAGGATTTTATATAGCGCTAAGTATTGCGAATTTCTTTATTAGCGATTTTTAAATTGCAATGAATAAGAAAATAGATAGTGTTATATTACGAATCTAGGACTGCTGAAACAAAGTTTATGTGAAATCTTAAAGGGCTTATAAGAATAACTTGTGGTTTTTCTTCCCCGGAGTTCTTAAAATGATTAATTATACGTGTTCTCTTTAATTTTTACAAATTAGAGTTTTACTCTTAAAAGTATAATCAACATATTTAGAGAAAAAGCTTTATCGATGAAGTCAACATCATTTGTAAATAAGAATTTTAGTTCAAGTTTATACTTTGGTTTTCTAAAACGAAATTTTTCTATTTGCAAAAATAATGTGTTGAATTAATAATTAAATAAATAAAATAAAATAAAAAATATAGTTGGTGAATAAAAAGGATGCAAGTTATAAATCCTTAGTGTTAATAATTAATATTACAAACCCATGCCAATAAATGTTACATGGGCATTTGTCGGTTCGCTCCCGATGTGACATCGAAAGAAAGGATGGAGGATGTATATTTAGGGTTGGTATCATAATAAGTACACGAGCTCTTGTCGGAGGCGTGACCGATGTGTCGTCGAAAGAAAAGTGATACCAGTTCCTAGCCTAATAATGTAAATAATAATGTAACTGTTGCAAGTTAGAACTTATTAATAGTTTAACAGGTTTACTTTTCTAATAACAAGGTAGTTTTTGAACTATGGTTTGCAAAACAGTCTACAAGGCTTTTTCTTCGGAAGTTCATGCGTCTCGATTATTATTATCCGGATGGGCGGTTTCAAAAGCTCTTAGCACTTACCCGATGACAGTGGGATTGTTAGAGATAGAAGTATTAATGGACAAAGTGAACAACGATGTCTTAGCTAAGGAGCGTTTTTTTGTTTGGCTTTGAGGTTGTTATCTTACTAAGTGTATTAACAATATTAGCCCAAAAGGCCCATGTGTAAAGCTTGGTCGGATTTCAACTATGCTAAATATGTGGATTCAATGGGTTTAAATTAATTTGAGCACACACACTTAAATATATGATTTATGTCGGGAAGAGAAATTCACAAGTTGTAATTATGAGTAGTCTTAGCATCTTAGTTTGTAATTAACAGTGATCTTATTTTTAAGCTTAGTATGGGAAAAGTGAAAAATCGGGAATGATGAAGTTATCTTTTAGACACTTTTTTGGTGCTTTTTCGTTCTATGATCCGTAAAGTTACAATGAGGTTAATGAAAACAATACATTATGTCAAACTTAAAATATGTTGTAAGTTAGGAATTATTTCAAGATAAATCTTAAAATAAAACACTTTGAAAAGGGAACTCGGTGTGTTTTATAAACTTGTGAATTTTTAAGCTCTCTCAACAAAAATCCTTTGTACTTTTCAAGGTTTAGTTTGGGGAAGTTTCGAGGTATTTTGGTTATTAAGGCATGTTAATATTGCGTGAGGCAACGCAATCGTTTAGTTTGGGGAATTTTGTGATATAAGGTTGTAAAATACACTATATCCCGTAAACACCCAAAAATGATCATACAATGAACTAAAAACTTACTAAAAATGGGCAAAAAATCTACGTGTTTTTGTGTTTTGTGTGTGTAGGTACGGATATATCAAAAATCACAAGAAAATCATCAAAAAACGGGCAAACACGGACACGAAGAACGGATACGAGCACAAAGAAGCCTAAGATTCAGAAGCAAAAGCCAGAAAAAAGTCAACTCATCAGTCAACTTAGTCAAAGAAAAGGTCTACTTGGGTCAAACAAAGTCAACTCAACAAAAGGACAAATCCCAAATGTTTCATTTCAGTCCCTCTAAGTTTCAAATGTTACACAAATGGTCCTTGAACCTCAATGGGCCTATTCTTTCCTTAACCCTTTACCCGGATCAAAAGCCCATAACAAAAGCCCAAACTCTAGCCCAATACCCCTTTTATAAAACCCATGGCATTCTTGCCATTTTAAAAGTCTTTTAATACTACATATGGAAAATAAACAAAGACAAGGATCAATTTTGCCATTTGCCAAAAGTTTAAAAATGTTTTTTACCCGTTTTAGTTATAAAAAGGGCGCGAAGACATGTTACTATTCATCGTCTCCTCCAAGTTATCTACAGTCAAAATCAAAGGGCTTTTCCAAATTGGATGGTACGGAAGACAATTCAAGTGGTCTATATCATGATGGCAGGGTCAAATCAGTAATCTCAAAAGCTTCTTTTGGCTAACTAAAGCAAGGGTGCCACGTTGGATGAAGAAAACACACTAGAACGATGGGAATTGCACTGGTATATCACAAGAAGTATACACAAAGAATGTTCAATCACGGATCTGGCACACTGGCAATCCGTGTGAGATTGAATTCTCCAAGGCTCAAGATGACTCTCAAATGATTGACGGAATGATTGGCCAAGATTCAAAGGAGCGTGTGCAGCAAGGCACAGCCTAGAAGCTTCCCTGGAGTACTATAAATACCCTCACCTCTCACACACATAGCATCTCTTTCTCATGTAATTTTTCTTTTGAGTAATTTAGCTTATGAAGTTTTTAGTTTAAATGTAATTTTCATTTTTAAATTTCTTTGTAAATCCTTTGAATTTGATCATTAATAAAAGTTCAATTTAGTTTTCATCACCTTGTTTTCAAATTATAAGCTCTCATTTCCTCAAGTTTAAATTACTCTACTAATACAGCTTAAATAAGCTTCAAAGCTCTTATAAGTCTATATGTCTCATAGAGAGTCAAATTCAGTCTAATATCTACTTAGCCTTAAAAAAACAGCCTAATTACCTTAGCTTATGGATTTTGGACTTTTGGAAGGGGATTCAAAAATGGAAGGAATCTCATGGATTTTACTAGATAATCCAATAGGATAAGCTAGAGCTTGTAGATGCTAATTTGAGCTTGTGCTTCTGTTTAGCTGAAGCTGAAGGTTAGTTTTCATTTAACTTCTTTTTGTCCTTTAATTCCTAGTTAAATAAGTGCTTATTAGTGTAAACTGCTTAATTGCTTAATATGTTTGCTTATTAGTGCTTATTTACTTTTATTCTAGCTTATTAAGTGTGTTTGATCATCTGTGTTAGTTTTTTATAATATAGATCTTGTTATAGCTTAATTTGTCTTAAAATCTATAAAAACAAAAAAAAATTAGTTAGCATAAGCTTAGATTCTAGATTTAGCTTAAATGGTTAATGATTTATGTTTATTAGGTTAGTTACTAGCTAATTAGCATCTGGTACTTAAGTTTAGTTCATTAGATCTTAAATTCAATAGCTTAATCATAATCTGTCTTATGTTAAGGGGTGTTTTGAAATTAGGTGTGTTTTGCCTTAAAAAGTCAAGGGAATTTGTGTAATTTATTGAGACAGCTTATGATTTCAGTTAAAACTTCTTAGGAAAGAGTTTTTAGTGTTTAGTTTTCAAAAATAAAATAAGTTATGGATTATTCTTGTTGGACCGGCACCAGGGTACTTTACCTTTTCTTTGTGCTGTGAAATTTGATCTAAGCCTTCCAAGCTTAGATGTGCCTTACTTTGTGTTTACACACTCTATATGAGTGTGTCAAGTGCAGTTTTTACCTTCAAGGTAAATTGCATATTGGTTTTGTGGCTTTGCCATTTGAACCAGCAGTACTAACTACAGTTAGTACTGCTGATTTTCTCTTTACCAATTAAGCTAGTCTAAATAGTCTTTAAACCTTTAAATTCAAGTAGGTAGTAGTTTTAATATTAGTTAATATAGATTTAGTTTTGCTTTCATAGATTAGCTTATTATTTTAGGTAAAATTCAGCTTAAAAAAGTCACAAAAACTCAAGGACCAAAAATAATAATTTCAGTTAGAATTAGTTTTTAAATATTTGATTTCTAGCTATAGGTTGTGTTTTTATGATTTGGATTTATAGCCTTTAATTAGTTTTGATAAGGTTTCAAAAGCTAGGGGATCTGAATTTAGCTTATTAAGTGTTTAGCTTATTTGGATTTTTGCCTTTTGATGGGTATAAATCTGAGTGTGGCACCTGAATCAAAATTTCAAATTGTCTTCCTAGTGTTTCAGCTCAAATCTCTTTTTATTAATTAGCTTAAAGCACTTCATAAGCTTTTAGAACACCTTTTTGCTTTTTCATTTTGAGCTTAAAACGCGCTTTGTGCATACATTTTAGTAAAACATAAGCAATTCAAGGGAAAAAGCCCACTATTGATTAGCTTTTTGATAAGCTCTTTTTGAGCTTATTAGTGATTTTTAGCTTGAGTTTTCTTTATTAAAAGTGTTTAAAAAGTGTCTTCTTTAAGTTTTAGTAATTAGTTTTTAAAAATAAGCAAAAATAAAAAAATAGCAAAAAGGGGTTGCCAGACCTCGAACCCACGACCTCTCTCTTATAAACCATACGTTTTACCAAGTGTGCTACAATAGCTCATCCGTTGAGCTATTGATGCACATTTGTTTTATACACGTTTTCTTTTCCCTCTCTTAAATATAAGCCGTAGCTTGTTTGCTTATATTCCCAGCTTATTAGATAAGCTGGGATCTTGGTTCTATTTTTCTTATCTTCTTTGTTACTAGTTAGACTTTTCCTGATTTTTTGGTAATTTTTTATTAAGTAGATTTATTTTTATCATTTTTCGAAAGTTTTAATTTTAGAAAATTCATAAAAAATAGAAAAAAGTTTTATAAAAATTCAAAAAAATAGTTTTTAGGTTTATAAAAAATACTTGTAGGTTTGCATTCTGAGAAATCATTTTCAACTCTTCTAAATTTTTATTTTCATTTTTAAGCTTTTAATTTTAATTTTAAAAATAGGATTTTAATTTTAAAAATAGTTTTCTGAGTTTTTATGTTTTTTTTTTTATTAATATTTTTTTAGACTTTTCTAAGTTTAAAAATTATTTTATAAATTTATAGTACTTAATTGATATTTTTAGGATTTAATTAGATTAAATTAGTTTTTAATTCAGAATAAATTGAAAAAATAATAAAAAAACTGTTTTTCTTTTTCTTGAAAATTTTCTTTTGTCTAATTTAGGTTTAGAAATTTAGTTTGAATTTTTAGGAGTTGAATTTAGTGTACTTGTTTATTTGTCGTGTTTTATTTGTTTCCCGTTAATTGTTAAGTGTTTAAGTGTTTTAAATTGATTGTTTTTAATTGTGCTTTTAATTAGTAGTTATAGAAAACCAAATAAATCTTCGAACCCATTCAAATCATTATCCAATATCAGCGGTTTAATTTCTCAAATCGTTGGGAAACGACCCAGGAAATCATACTTTCCGGAAAACATACGTATATTATATATTATATATATCTTTTAGAGTGAGCTTTTCTTAAAGAAAACTTAAGGAAAGTTCTTAATTGCTCTTTTGGAAATATTATATCATATATTTTATAGTGTATTGAAATCTACAAATCATTGGGTCCTGGAGCGGGTCCAACTGATACAACTTTATCCAATAGGTAATGCAACTCCCCATTAACGTGATATAACACTTCGACGAACAGATAGTTGGGATTTCATTTCGGGCCACTAGTAGGAAGACTTAGGTCGCGATACATCTTAGTACTGCCAAGTAAGTTGGGTACTTACATCCATAAGCCACGTTGATGTAAATCATCGAACATTACAGATAATAGAAACGAGACTCCGTCCTCAGACATTTAGAAACTTATACAAACGTACTCACGCGACTACACATTCTTCTTGAGGTTTTCAATATAATGGAGACTGTCCCTATCGGGTTATACAGTCCACTAAGAAGATCTGGAATGAAATATTTTTGAGATAACCTATTTTGATGGATTAAATTATCCTGGACAAACTAGCCAAAAAATTTTGGTAGATTGAGAAGTGTAGAAAACACCGAATCTTGCGCATAAGTTATCAGCGTCTTGTTTAGAATGAGTTTATCTAAACCTTAAGGAGGTTTCTTTCTTTGCCACACAATAGGTAACACAAAATTTAACTCGGGACAAGATTTTTAAGGGGTAGGTACTTGTAACATCCCGAGAATTTCGAAATTTTGAATACGATTTTACCCTTTGACTTTTGGGTCTGATTGACTTTTGATCCTTGGTCTTTTATTTCACATAAATCGGATTACCGTGTAACACGGTAAAATTTTCGAAACATATTTTAATATAAATCATATTTATGTATTACATCTCTCATGTGCAAGTTATTTTTTAACTTATTTGATTCGAAAACGAAAAAGGATATATATTAATTCATAGTTGATTTATCAAAAACGAACCACTAAATCACGTTTTCACGATTCGGACCCTAAAGCAATTTGATGTAAAACGATATTTCAGACAACTTTTTAGTTTTACCCGAGACTTGAAAACAAGAAGAAGAGGGCTAAAACAGCCTCGCAAAGTTTTGAAAACTGCACACAACGGGTACCGACACACAAAAATAATTAAATTTATTTTTAATTGTCACTATTTATTTAATAAAAATATTAAATAAAATCATTTAATATTTTAATTATTTAAGTGTTGTTGATGACGCGAATATCCAAGTTAAAACTCATTTTTATTTTAACCGAGTCACAAAATAAGTAACAAACTATTTTTATAAATGTTATAAGAATATTTATGAAATATTATCAAGTAAATACTCATTTTTATCGGAAAAATGATTCCGAACGCAATGGCGCAAGTTTCGTATTTTAATTCATCCGTTAAGTCGCTCAAACAAGGCCCGAACAACTATTTTACAAAATAACACTTAAAAGTTACACTTTTGGTCCCTGGGAACTAGTTACACAATTAACCCTCAACTATTATGCACATTACACTTGGTTTTAAACTTTTTATTATATATATAAAGTTTATATCTTTTATTTCATTTGGGATATCAAAATATACAAACACATATTACAAATGCTCCTCTCTCCCTCTCATACATTTCCGGCAGCCGCCCCCTTCTTCGGCCAGCCGTCGCCGCCGGCCACCATGCCGCCGCCACCGGAAAACTTTTTTGGCGAGTTTTTCCGGCGAGTCCAAGAGTGTTTCTCGTCGCCCGATCTATCTGATCCCCACTACCACTCTCCTCCACGCGCCATCACCACCACCACCTCACCACGGCTGCCCCTCCCCTTTCGTCACCACGCACCATCTCAGCCGCACCACCATGGGGTGCATTTGTTGTTGTTATTTTTTTTTAACAGTAAAGGGTGCGTTTGGACTAGATAAACACCCAACCAGGGGTGCGTTTTGGTTCTGGGCATAGCACCACAGCAGGGTGTGTTTGGTTTGCACCAAATAGGGTGTTCGTTTTGGGCTTAACAACCAAAAAGGGGTGCGTTTGATGTTCGACAGCCTAAGGGTGCGTCCGGATTGGGTTAGCACCAAAGGGGTGGGTTCAGGTTGAGTTTGGCAGTCACCGAAACTAATGGTGCGTTTAATATTTTTATCCACCCAAAAGGGTGCGTCTGGTTTGTTATTGAAACCAACCAGGGTGCGTTGGTTTTAGTTATATCAAGAAAAGGGTGCGTTGGGTTTACTAGAAACAGACAAGGGTGCATTTGGTTTAGCGGGAAAGCAAATAGGGTGTGTTTGGGTTTGCATGCGATAACGACGGGGGGTGTGTCGAGTTGGCCTTAACCCAAAAAGGGGTGCGTTTGGGGTCCGAGTCAGCAGCAAGAGACTGCGTTTGGTTTGTTTTGTGGCACCAAGGGTGCATTTGGTTCACGAGATCGCACTAGGGTGCGTTCGGTTTGATTATAGCACCGGCCAGGGTGCGTTTGTTGTTGGGTCAGCAGCGAGGGCTGCATTTGGGGCGTGTTTTCATTGATTAGGGCGCGTTTGGTTTTGGACATTAAGCACCAAGGGTTGCGTTTGTTTAGAGAGGACTACAAGGGTTTGTTTGGTTTATACATTGCAAATAAAAATAAAATAAAGTTTTAATAAATATTAAAACCTGCTATATATAATGGTGGCTAATCGGTTAATAAAATATGATAATTATTATTTTGGTTTAGTTTAGATATATATAAAAATATAGATATATATTTTAAACATGAGGATATTGCAACACGTTTTATTTGGAAAGTGGAAAAACATTAAGTTTTACGAATATGGAAAACGTTGAGTTTTGCGTATATGGGAAACGTTTTATAATATGGAAATGTCATGGCGAAATTTATATAAATTTTTATATGTAGTAATGTTTTACTAAAGTTTCTATTATTTTAGAAACCGATAAAAGGGACTAAATTATATTTTAAAGATATAATAATTTGTATTATACAATAACCGGATAAACGAACGAAAACTATACTTTTACAATGAGACAACTGTTTTAGACACGACCCGTCGAAGAAACGAAATATAATTTATAAAATGTTACTTTATATTTTATAATGGTTATAAACTGTTACAAACATCGGTTGTTTAAATTCATAACGTTAAGACATGTGTTTACTTTTATTCAAAGTCTTTTTGTTAATTAAATTGGTGTCAAACTAATTGGTTTAATTAACTACTCACACTTATTATATAATACCTGCAAGGTATTATATACTTTTCAGTAATCTTTGGATTGTTTGTCTTTGTTATATAATTCACGATTTGAATTATATAAGGGTTTATTTTTCATATGTAATATATAAAAATTATTATACTTTGCGTTCATGGTACTGTGTTTAATTACACATACCTTTTACCTTTAAAATACAAGTGAAAAAAACCAAAAACGGACTTAAATGCAAAAATATGCTTGATTGCTAATTATGTTGTGGCAGGAACGGGTATCTAAGAAAAGGACGAAAAACGAAGCCAAAAATGACCAAAACGGGACACGGGAATGGAAAAGTGTGGTAAAGACAGTCAAGGACAAAGCCAAAGTATGGAAAAGTCAACCAAAGTCAACCTCGACAAATCCAAAGTCAAAGTAAAGAAAAATAAGTTTAGGGACCAAAATTGCATGTCCACTAACTTATTTAATAATGAAGGAAAGGAAGAAAATACTTGCAAGGGTAAACTGCCAACTCACCAAAGAAATACCACATGGGCAATTCTGCCAACCCTTCCAAAAGTTATAACTCACAAGGACCATGAATGCAATAACACTTATAACATTGGGGGACCTTTTCTGTCAAATCCCCAAACGTTTATAACTTATGGACGAAGTTGCGAGAAAACACTAACCATGAGGGACCATTTGTGACAAAAACCCCAAACCCTCACCCCGTTTTAAAGTACTGTATATCTTCATCACAAGTTTCCTACCAAACTCATAAACCCCACATCCTGTCACTTTCAGCTTCGTTGACCTCCCCACAACACTCCAAACCTATAAAATAAACAAAACCTCCCCTCCCCACACATGGTCCGTGTCTCCGGTGGCAAATCCAAAAAACCCTCAATTCGATCAAAGTTGAGATCTATTTGAGTAGCAACAGACAAAAACCAAGGGCCAGGATTAGGACTTGGTATTTACCACTCACAACAGCACAAGAGCTGTTTATGTCTCTACAAAGAAGCATACAAGTGAAGACAAGAAGAGAAGATGCCAAATCCAAAACCCTAGCTCGTTTCTATAAAAGCTTGTAAGCCATTGTGGCAAACCATGTAGTTTTTAGAGCTGAGTTTTAGTTTTTACTTTTATGTACTTGTACTTCTTTTAGTCTAATGAAAAATTCAGTTTTATCTTTCACTTTGTGTTTAAATTTGATTTCAAATTGTGTTTCTTTTATAAAAAGTCATATATGCATTTATAATCTGTTTTTTAAAACTTGATAAAAAAAGGAAGAAAAAATTAAAAGAAAAAGGGTTACTTTTGATTAAGCTGGGGTATGAATGAGCAGTTCTTGATGGTCATTTGGGTGTTTAGTATAGCTTATTTATAAGCTAAGGGGTAGGATTAGAGCTTATTTAGGTATTCATACACTCCTGTTTTGAGCAAGGAGTCAAGGTACACTTCCTTTTAAATTTTTGCTTAAAGTTACTGTAGCATTGCTTATTTTCAGCTTATTGATGACTTTTTGTGCTTATTTGTGTTTAGTTATGCTTAAAAATGCCCTTTAGTTGCTCTTGTATCATTTACTTGTCATTTGCCAAAAAACTGCCTAAAAAGCTTAATTTGGCTAGTAGTATTAAGCTCTTGTGTGTCTGTTTTCCAAATTTTTCAAGTCCTTAAAGTGTTTTTCAACTTTTTTAAGTGTGCCCTTAAGTCTGTTGGTTTTAAAAGAGCAAAGAGCTTATTTGGATAAGCTCTTGTAATCTTGAGTTGTAGTGTTAATTTGGTGTCATTTGTGTGTGCAAGAACCAACTAGCCAAAGCCTTAGGAGTCCTTGTGTTTTGTTCAAATCTGTCAACATTTTTTTAAGTTTTTCAAAAGTCAAATTGCCTATTTCTTTTTGCAAAAATCAGCAGCTTTAAAGTGTTTTTAGAAGCTTAAAATTTGAGCATAAGCTCACCTTAAGCTATGCTCAATTGTCTAACATTTATTTTCATTTTGAGCTTATTTGACAGCTTATTTTAAGTTGTCAAATTAAGCCCTCCTTTTTTTAGTTCATTTCCCCTGGTGCTAGGGGCTTATTTTCAAGCCCACTGTTCTAGCTTATTAGGGGACCTTAGCTCAAGCTTTTGGCTTTTCTAAAAAGCCAAAAAGCTCTTTTATAAGTTCCTTTAGTTGTAGACCTTAGCTTGGCCTCTAGGTAGTTTAAATTTAAGCTCAAATTAGGGACTTAACTGTTTCATTTAGTTAGTGTAGTAAATAGCTTAATTTCTTTTCTAGCTTATTAGGGGCTTATTAGTGGTTGATTTTAGCTCTTACTTGCTTATTAGGATTATTTGTGGCTTGTGTTTGCTTATTATTCACTTTCTTTGCTTATTGTGTGTTTAAAGTCCAAATCAAAAAGCCAATTTTTGCCTTAGCTCAATTTGAGCAAACTGCCAACAAAAAGCCCTTTTTCAGCTTATTTTTAGCTTTTCTCAAAAAGTCGTAGTTATAAAAAATGATAAGCTCAATGTGCTTAACAAGTTTGGTTAAAAAGTTTTTCTAAAAAAAAAAGAGGAGATAAGAGGAAACCCGGGTGAGCAAGACTCGAACCCGGGTCCTCTACCTCATACACATACTTTATAAACAAACACTCTTACCGCTGTGCCACTTGGGTCTGTTTGTTAGACCTTGGGCACTTTGGTATATAATGGCGTTTTTGCCCATTAGCTATAAGCTTCTTTCAGCTTATTTTGAGGCTTATTCATAAGCTCAATCTGGTTTATTATTTTCTTGGTTAGTTTTAGGGTCTAGTATTTTAGGTAATTTTCTCAGAATTTTTAAAATTAGTTTAGTATTTTTTATAATTTAATTTCTTTAAAAATTTTAAAAATTCATAAAAAATACAAAAATTATCAAAAAAATAATTTTCTTTTTTAGGAAATTTTCTTTAGTCATATTTTACGTAGGAAAAATAGAAAAATTTTTGTAGGGTTAATTTTGCAAACTTTGATTTTTAAAGAACGGGTCTCGGGCACGGTTCTTGTCTTGACTCGTTTTTGGGTCAAACGACCTCGTTTTCAGTCTAGTTTTTTTTAAACTTCGTTTTTAGTATTTGAATTATTTAGCTTTTAAATTTGTTTTAGGGTTTAATTGAAAATTTTAGGTTTTGACCCTCGTTTTTCTTGCTCCGTTTTAGGATTTAAGTTATTTAGCTTTCATTTTTAGGTTTTTCTCAATCGTTTTGCTTGTTATTGATTAATTTAGCTTTCTACACTCCCAAATCATTACTCTCATTCAAACTCCAATTTTCCGACTGTATCGATTCTCCAGCACAGCCTCGTTGGGGATAAACGACCCGGGGGATATTTATATAAACTTCTCGGTTTCTTGATGTTTTTAGATTATACTTATTTATATTATTTTATTATAATATTTTATATATATAAGAGGTGTTAGTTTAAGCACCATCAAAATTTTTTGGCGCCGCTGCGGGGAGGCTGGTTGAAACGATTATCGTTATACGTTGGCATTTGTGTTTGAATCTGTGAAAATATATCATATAAAAAAACCAAAATATAAAAAACAGTTATCATAAAGAATTAAAAATTCTCAAATTGGTAAAAATACCAACATATAATATTCTCAATTGAGGTATTATCATAATAATTACGGTGAATTGTTGGTTCCAACTCGAACAAAGAGTAAAAATTGCCTTTTGTGTCACATTCGCGAGGTACGGTTACCTTTTAAAAGATAAACCAAACTCTAAGAGGGGTATAAGGCGGGTAGTTCTAGAGAAACTACGACCCTAAAAGGAAAAAAGGTTTTTTATAGCTTCAGCGCTTTCCTTTTCCTCCGCTCCTTTGATGGTTTTTCTTTTCGAAGTGTTACGAGATAGTTGTCGATTATTAGGTTTAAGTTGTCTTTTTCGTTGTCCGTTATTAAAATAAACTGTGAATTTGCTTTTGATAAACCAAAAAGAACAAAAAAAAATAGTGTAAATTTTCTTTTTTTTTAGTGTATGCACACTCGTTCCCAATCTCGTAATCTTCATCATCAACAACACCAGGTCCCACCACCTGTTGTTGAACAATTTAATCTTGAAGAACCAATTGAAAATCCAGATCCCCTAGCTCCGATGGATGATACCCGGACTATGGCTCAGTTGCTTGAAGCACCCACCGCGGGTTACGAGGATGCCATCGTTGTGCCCGAAATCACCGTGGACAACTTTGAGCTTAAGCATGGTCTGCTTAACCTCTTATCAAAAAACAAGCAATTCTTGGACATGACAAATGAAGATCCTCATGCCCACATCCGATATTTTCAACAAGGATCACTTCTACGATGAAGTTCCGAACGTCCCGAGTACGTCGGTAAAAGCTTATGCTTTTTCACTTTTCCCTCGAGGGGCAGCCGGATTTGGCTTGGAGAAAGAACCCCTCCGATCTGATTCAAAAATAGGATGATCTTGTTTCAAATTCATCAAAAATTTTTCCTTCGTCTCAAAAACAACCAATCGTCGAAATGAAATCACGAGATTTGAACAAGATTTGATGAGACGTTTTATGAAGCATGGGACCGATTTATCGATCTTCTTCCGGGCATGTGCACATATGAATTTTTCAGAATTGCTTCAACTCGTTACATTTATAATGCCTTGAACTCTAACGATCAAAGATTCCGTTAAATTCGCCGCGGGTGGTAAAAACTTTTTGGATAAAAATGCATCGTGATTACCTAAGAAATCATTGAAGCAAATCCAAAGTTTAAATTCACGTAACAACGGTTGTGCCAAAGCCCGAGTACGAGCACTTCCACCCCCTGGAATCTCTTCCGATGTTGCTGAATGAATGATATGTGAAAGCTTTACTTCTTGTAAAAAATTCAATCTCTGCTCCTACTCCCGTAAAAAGCGGTTGAGGAAACTGTGTTACTTGCGGGGGTCATTTTCCTACCAAATTGTCCAGCCCCACTGGCAATGTTTTCGGAGATATCTTCATGAGTATGTGTCTCAAGCAGCCGCAGTAACTAGAACCAAGGAAAACACCGGTTATTCGAGCCCCAGATTTCAAAATAAAATTTGACCGCGGTTTTACCTTCCACGCTCAAATCAAATTTTTTTTTCATAATGTGCCAATCAAGGAAACAATTAGATAGTTACAAACAATAACCGAGGGATTTTAATCAGCTTCGACTTACCAACCCGGTTCATCAAGGTCAAATCTATCGACCTCAGGTTGTTCAAACTCTGCTTATCAGCTCCGCCTATCAAACAACTCAGTATCAGATTCAAGTGTGTTCAAAGGAGATTTCCATCGTACGTAAAGGCTATGATGCTGTGATGAGGAACATGCAACTCATAGGTCAAAAACATGCAAAATACTATTGACCAATCTCAAGGACATGCTTTCTAAATTTGTCATCTTCCAATACAGCCTCTACTTTCGGGGAACTCTCCTTGTAAACATGTTATAACCGAAGGAGATTAAAGGGTATTACCACTCGAAGTGGTTAGATTACAAAGGACCCACGATTCATACTACTTCCCCTCCTAAAGTAGTAGAACGTGAACCCGAGGTCACAAAGGACACGATGCTTCCTACTAATAACGGAAGCACCGAAGACGTCCAACCTCCGGTTGTCCCTATTTTCCATCATGAATCAATCTCTGAGCCCGTAAATGCTCCAGTTAGTGCTTCAATGGGGGGGGGGGGGGGGGGGGGGGGGGGGCCTTTATAAACCCCCCAAAAAGCACAATTCTATTTCCTTCAAGAAGAAATGATGGATAGACGTCGTGAAAAAGTAACGACCAAATTGAGGAAAATTCTACGAAATCTTTCGAGATTTGAGTATTCGAAATTAGCTTTACGGTGCTTGATGATTATGCCAAAATTCGCCTCGATCTAAAAACTTTAATCGCGGAACAAATTAAAAGTGAGTGAAATGACTAGAACTCATTGAACGAGAATTGCTTCCAGCAGTAATCCTAAACAAGTTACCAAAGAAACTTGGAGACCCTGGCCGATTTCTTATTCCATGTGAATTTTTCGGGATTAATACATGCAACGCCTTGGCCGATCTTGGCGCAAGCATTAATCTTATACCATATTATGTCTGGAAAAATCTCTCTCTTCTCGAACTAACCCCGACTTGCATGACGCTAGAGCTAGCGGACCGTTCAATCTCTGAACCAATCGGTATAGCTGAAGACGTCTATGTAATAGTGGGAAAGTTCCAATTTCTTGCAGATTTCGTAGTCGTCGATTTTGAGCCAGACCCCCGAGTACCTCTAATTCTCGGAAGGAGTTTCTTAAAGACCAGTCGTG
>BQNB010109023.1:0-22016 GCA_026074375.1 Tanacetum coccineum | reverse complement strand
CATTAACTAATACTGACAGTAGTAAGTGTATGCCTAGCAGCATTAAATTTGAGTCACTAGCACTAACTCCAATTTCGTTCCAAAAAGCATTTCCATCATCAATTTTGATTCTCACAAGCTCTCTTTATGTTTTTATTCTCACTATATCTCTCAATTCTTTTTCTTACTGAATCACTCTGTCTGTTTTTATGTCACACATCTCTCTTTTGGTTTTTTCATTCTCACCAATTCTCTCAATTCTTTTAGCTCACAAAGTCACTCTTTCTATTTTTGTTTCACACATCTCTCTTTCTATTTTTTAGCTCACTATTTCTCTCAATTCTTTTTCTCACCAATTCACTCTATCTGTTTTTATTTTCACACATCTCTCTTTCTGTATTTTAGCTCACTATCTCTCTCAATTCTTTTTTTTCACCAATTCACTCTATCTGTTTTTATTTTCACAAATCTCTCATTCTATTTTTCATGCTCACCAATTTCTCTCATTTCTTTTAGCTAACAATATTAATTATAACAAACAATAGTAAGTATAACTAACAGCATAGCAGTATTAAGTATAATTAGCAGCACTAATTATACTTACTAGTAGAAAGTTAGCCCAACAACACTAACTTGAATTTCATCATTAGCAGCTTTTTCATCCCATTCAAATCATCATTTATTGTATAATCCACTGCACATTAACATAATTAACCTCCCCTTAATCAATACTTCAGAGGTTAAGCATTCTAATACTTGCAATCAGATATTGACATTCTGATCTGTGTAAATCTTTATCATTTGAATAAGCTTCTTCTCATTGTAATCTTTGATAAAATGATGCCTAATCTTAATGTGCTTTGTCTTTGAGTGAAAAACAAGGTTCTTCACTATGCAGATAGTATGCTCATTATCAATATGAATCTTAGTCTGCATAAAGTTATATCCATAATCCAGCAATTGATTTTGGATCTAAAGCACCTGTCCACAGCAATTGGAAGCAGTTATACACTCAGCTTCAGTTGTGGAATTAGCAACCACAGTCTACTTATTACATTGCCATGAAATCAACTTGCACTGTAACACCCCCAAAAATATGACAACGCAGCGGAATACCACTTGGGGTGCTACTTCATAATACACAGCGCTAGATACAAGAGAACGACCTCTAAATGTGTCGTTTGTAAAACAATCTCGTTGATTTTCTGAAATCCAAAAAAATAGTTGTCCCATAATTGCATCACAATGAAAAGCTTGAATGTATAGACTCCAATGCCAATTCAGAAATGCGAGCATATATTTTCTGAGAAAAAACATTGCTTAAGAAAACTGTTCTAACATAAAGTTGGTGAGTCATAGGTTTTTGTAAATATAAAATGATAAACCCAAAGGTTATTCCTACATGTGTATGACCATAATAATTCCTTAATGTTCTTCCAAAATATTTGTATAGTTTTTTAGAATCAACCGTTGTAAAGCCTGCATGATTGTTTCAAACCTTGTATGTTCCCCAAAATGTATGTATGAATATCACAATTCAAAAAGTTGTAAAATATGCATGACCATTTAAAATCCCCAAATAGTCACAAAGATATACGTATGAAGGTTGGACCACGATTGTACCAGAGTATGCATGATAATTAAATATTATCACAAAATATTCCAAGTAAGTATTGTCACTTTATTCAAGGCACAGTAAATATTCAAGTGTGTATAACCCCATGATTACGATTACTCCAAGTTCATGAAACTAAGGCGCTAACATAAACAATGGCCATGTGCTTACACTGGATGTCCCCACCTGGACACCCTCTAGCATATGAATTACTTGACGTGTATGCCTCACCGGATGTCCCCACCTGGATACACTCGAGCATTAATTACTTGACGTGTGCCTATCACGGTGTCCCCACCTGAACACCTGCAGCCATGAATTACTTAACGTGTGCCTTACACCGGATGTCCCCACTGGACACCCTCAGCATGAATTAATTGTAACATTAAAACCGGAGCTAATCCAGAATCATAACAATATAGTATGTGTTTACGTTTTAAAAACTAAACCAGTGTATTTATATACCTCGCGAGAGTGTAATTGAGTATATTAAACCAAACGGTAATCAACAATGTAAAATGCCTTTATAAACATGTATGCAAAGTGTTGTAAATGAGTCGTTCGTGTTTAATCGAACACGTAATCGAATTTGTAACAAGCATGTTCTTCACCACAAATATATAAAACATTTATACAAAACGAGGTAAATGTGGGGCTTTGAAACTCACATTGATGTTGAGGTACGATTGAGAGATAGGCATCTATATGCACAACACGGATACGGAAAAGAAGGGCCTAAACGAGAAGACTGCAGTCCTTAACTTAAACGGCTAAGTTCCCATGGTCTTAGGATAATGTATTTGGGTTTTCCGAGGGATAAGCACCTCATCACGTCCACGTTGGAATAAAGATTAAATTTAATGTTTGTAATGGTTTGGTGGTTGGTATTAAATAAATAAATTTAAAATATATGCAAAGTGTGTAATCATTATTTCTTTTTATTACATATGAAAATAACCTTATATAATTTACATACCGTGTATTAATAATAAAGACAGTCAATTCCAAATATTATGAAAAAGTATTTAAATACCTTGCAGGTATTATATCATAAGTGTGGGTAAATAATTTAAACCAGTTAGTTTGACCCTACCAAAAAGGCTTTGAATAAAAATATACCCATGTCTTAATGTTATGAACCCACAAATCATGTTTGTAGAGTTTATAACCATTATAAAAGTGATAATTAATATTTTATAAATTATCTTTCGTTGCTTCGACGGGTCGTGTCCTAACTTAGTTGTCTATTGTAAAAGTCTGTCTTTTTTCGTTCGTTTATCCGGCTTACTGTATAATACAAAATTGTATTACTATATTTTAGTCCTCTTTTATCGGTTCTGAAATAATTGAAACTCTAGTAAAAACATTATAAGTATAAAAACTTCTATAAATTTCGCCATACATTTCATTTATAATAATTCCGTTTTCCATATTTATAAGTCTAACAAGTCTCTTACCACTTAATCAATGAAATCCAATATTGCAAACCCCAACGTGTTTTAAATATATAAATATTTATTTTGTATATCAACGAACATATAAATATATTATTCATTTATTTATCCATTTTTAACCACCAATTATATATATACGGTTTCATGTTTATTAAACCTTAAGTTGTATTTATTACCGTCTTCTCATGAATCAACCGTACCCTTTTTATGTTTCGCTGAACCCAAACACACTCCTTATGTGTTCCTATCCATACAAAACTTAACCCATTGATGTGCCCCGCTTGTCCCAAACACCCTTTTAGGTGAAATGCCCAACCAAAAACACCCCCCCCCTATTGCCTAAAAAACCAGTCTCCAAAACGCCTTGTTGGGGCTTTGCATAAACCAAACAGCCCTCTTCGGCATCTGTTCAACCAACGACCACACAAAATCCACCCTTGTGTTGTTTTTAATACCAAACGTACCCCTTTTGTTGCAAACCAAACCAATTTAAATCAAAACCAAACCCGACACACCCGGGGGTTGTCCCCGGCTGTCCCAACAGCCAACCCGTCACATCCCCGCTGTCCCGACCCAACCCGACACATCCCCGCTGTCTCCGGCTTTCCCGACACTCCCCCGTGGCTGTGGACCCGCAACCCAACGCGACAATCCCTCCGCCCCCGGCTGTCCCGTTGTTTGACAGCCAACCCGACTCGTCACCCATACCCGGCTGTCACACCCGACCCGTACACACCCCTTGGTTGTTTTCGACAGCCAACCAAACCAACTCCCCCTTGGCTGTCCCGGCTGTGAACCCCCACCCCGACACCCTTGTGGTGGTGTTATACCACCGAAACAAACCACCCCTGCTGCTACAACACCAACGCACCCTAATGGTGGTGGCCGTCACCCACACGCACCCAACGGTGGTGGCTGCCACCTCAACGAACGCACCCCCCCTTTTGTAAAAATCAAACGCACCCGTTGTTGGTGGTTATAAAACCACGCGCACCCTTGGGAGGTGGCGGTTGTGGTGGTGGTTTCGGTGGAGATGGGGGCGGGGTGACGGGGTGATGACGATGATGATACGATGATGATGGTGGTGTTATGGTGACTGTGGGCTCGCGGTGGTGGCGGTGGTTGTGGCGTGATGATGGCAGCAGTGGTCGAGTGGTGGTGGTGACGGCGCGTGACCGAGAGTGGGTGTGTGGATCGAATAGATCGGGAGGTGAGGAAGCTTTTTGGAGCTCACCGGAAAACTCCGCCGGAAAAGTTTTCCGGCGGCGGCGCGGTGGTGGTGGCCGGAGAAGATGGCGGCTGGCCGGCGGTGGGGCGGTGGCCGGTGGCAGCCGGAAACATTGGGAGAGAGAGAGAGTTTTTATTTGTGTGTGTGAATTTTTGTATATAATGAAATAAATATATATAATTTTATATATATATTAAAACTTTAAATCAAAAGTGACAAGTTGAAATAGTCCAGGGTTCGTTTTGTAACTTTTTAGTAAAACTTCGATACGTATCGGTTCGGGACTCGTTTGAAGGACTTAACGGATGATTCAACTCTTGAAACTTGCGCCATTGTTTTCCGAATCATTTTTCTGATAAAAATGAGTATTTACTTGATAATGTTTCATAAATATTTTATAACATTTAATAAAATATCTGTTATTCATTTTGTGAACCGGTTTCGCCTTGTCCGAAATAAAATTGGATTTCAACTCGAGTATTCGCGTTATCCGCAACGCTTTTAATTAAAATGATGACTAATTTATTTAATATTTTTATTAAATAAATACTGATAATTAAAAACAAATTTAATTGTTTTTGTGTGTCCGCGTTGTATATTGTTCGAAAAATGTTTGCGGTGCTGTTTTAGCCCTTTTCGGCTCGTTTCCAGGTCTCGGGCAAAACTGAAAAGTTGTCAGGAATGTCGTTTCACATCGAATTGCTTTAGGGTCCGAGCTGTGAAAACGTGATTTAGATGGTTGTTTTTGTAAGTCAAGCCAGACCTAAAAGTCAAAGGGTAAAATAAAGATAGTTATCTTAAAAAGTTCCGAAAAATTCTCTGGATTTCCATACCTTACCCCTTAAAGAAATCTTCGTCCCGAGATTAAATTTTGTGTCATCCGCTTATGTGTCTAAGAAAAGACTTAAGGATTTATTAAACCAGTTTGAACATGACGCTTGATAACTTTATTCAGCAATATCCTGGTGTTTTCGACACCTTTCTAATATACATAAATTTCAGACGGGTTGACAAGGATAACCAATCACTAGAATAGGTTCTTAGGAAACATCGTTTCAGGTTTATAATTGATATAAAACGCTTATGAAGAACGCCTCGTTATAGTGAACACAAGCCAAAGGAGAATGTGTAGTCGCGTGGTTATTCTTATAAGGCAGAAGTCTCGTTTCTAACTATCTGTAATGTTCCAGAATGATTACACATCAACATGGCTTATATGACAGTACCTACCCCACCCCACTTACTATGGCATACTTAGGATGTAATCGCGACCAATATTTCATACTAGTGGCCCGAAATGAATAGTCCAACTATCTGTTTCGTCGATAGGTGTTTATCTCGTCTAAGGTGGGGTTGCATTACCTATTGGCTAAAGTTGTACTAGCTGGGACCGCTCCAGGACCCAACAACAGCAACCATAACGATAATAACTATAACAAATGATGATGGGATGCAGAGGGTGAGGACCCTCCGAGAAACAATATCCCCAGAATAAAGTTCAATAAATGAGAGGAGCTCGCGAGAGAGCTTATGCGATAAACGGCAGATTATGATATTCCGTCGTTAGTTCGATGAATCAGCTTCATTAGCTCAAGCGTGTAACAAGTCTGTTAATTCCATGAACAGTTCATGATTACGAGGATTGGCAACGGCAAGAGTAATAACTCAAGAATAAGATAAGGTAGTCCCAAGTGAGGCCTTAATATTCTGTCGAGTAGCAAGACACGATTGTGTCTCTAGACCCTTTTCAACAGATTCTGGCGATTTTCGAATTTAGGTTCATACTCGTGTCATATCGGATACATTAATCCTCACTCATTTTAATAATTCATTACTTTACAATAAAGGATCGTTCCTGGTTTATGTCAGTACGATTGATAAACTTAAGTTCGGGGAATTTACAATTTATTTATTTAAAGAAGAGTGCCTCCCAATCCTTTCAAAAAATCGCTTATAGATCATCCTACTTACTAATTCCGATGGCAAACGCCGTACCTAACATAACTTTCAGATGAGAGGGGCAGAACGATGCAGGTGCATTAATGAGTAATGGACGAGTGATCCAAACTCGTCTTCGTAAAGGAGACAGAGTAAAAAAAATTACCCAAAAATATTCGTCCTAAGTTTCTAGATAAGTAATGATACCATAATACATAATCCCATGTAAACAGAACTGTGACGGGCTTTGTTAACATAGCAATTATCATATCAATCCTCATATTACAAGTCCCGCCCATACAAGACTTGTAATACTTAGATTCATACATAATTCCATGTAAACAAAATTATGACGGTCTCCGTGTAATACGATATTGTATAAAGCTATGAAGAAAATAATATTCTTAGAGACCATTGTTTAACTTACAATGTCTGAGAACGAAGTGAGACCATTGCGCAACTCACAATGTCTGACGAGTAGAATGAGACCATTGTGCAACCCACAATGTCTTAAAAATATTCTGGTATTTATATAATAACTCTTATATAAATAAGCGTACGATATACGCGAAAGGAATGCAAGCATATATATATTATATATATATGTATGTCACGTAAGCACTTAATGCAGCACGTAATGTAAGCACATAAGCAAGTAGCGTGTATGCACTTTGAAAATGTTTGATGTGATGCAATGTTTGTGAAAACGGTTATAGTCTAAGGTAAAATATGCAACATAGTTCTCTATAACCAGTGCTCTAATACCAATCTGTAACACCCCCAAAAATGCGTGTCGCAGCGAAAGTACGTTCGGAGGCGTTACTTCATAATACACAGCGCTAGATACAAGAGAACGACCTCTACATGTGTCGTTTGAAAAATAATCTCGTTGATTTCTTTAAAATTGATATAACATTTGTCCCATAATTGCATCACCATGAAAAACTTGAATGTATAGACTCCAATGCACTTCAAGTAAGCCAAGTATTTATATCACCTGAGAAAAACATGCTTAAAACGGTCAACATAAAGTTGGTGAGTTCATAGGTTAGTTTAAATATGAATGTATGTTTCAAATGAATGTATTTGTCCACTGTATCATCATAGTACCATGTAAAAGTTTTGTGGATGTTAGACTTAGCCATTTACTAGATATTAAACCAGCCAAATTAAATACTAGTTACGAAGTCGAACTAGCCGACGGAAAAGTGGTATGCACCAACACTGTTCTGAAGGGTTGTACTCTGAATTTACTTACCACTTATTTGACATTGGACTCATCTCAATAAGAGTATGGGTATTGTCGATGTAATACTAGGGAATGGATTGGTTTTGGTAGAACGCGATGCCGTCATCCAGTGTGGTGGTAAGAAGGAGGTACATGTGGCCTAGAAGAACAGAAGACGTTAAGTTTGTTTAAGGGTGATAGTGGTGCCATCCCAAATTAAAAGTGATATCCTTCATTAAAGCCAGAAAATACATAGAAAGGGATCCCATTTTGTTCTTGAGACCAAGAGACAGAGAAAGAACCGTCAAAGAAACAGTTGCAAACGTGCCCAGTGATTCGTACAACATTTTCCTGAGGGTGTTTCCTGATGATTTACCAGACCCCACCAACCTCGACAAGTTGAAATTAGTAATTGCGCCTTGTGCCCGGAGCCGCACCTTGTCGCGCCATGAGTCACCATACCGTTTGGCACCGGACTGAATTGAAAGAATTGTCGCCCCCAATTGACGGAATTACTAGAGAAGGGTTTAATCAGCACCGAGCTCCTTCACCTTGGGGAGCTCCCAGTATTGTTGTATAAGAAAAGTACGGATCATTCCCGGATGTGCATCGATTATCGCGAGCTAAATAAGTTGACCGTCAAGAATCGGTATCCACTCCCGAGGATTGACGACATGTTTGATCAACTTCAAGGTTCCAGTGTATACTTAAAGATCGATCTGCGATCTGGTTATCACCAACTTCGAATTAGAGAAGAAGATATCCCCATTACAGCTTTTCGGACTAGGTACGGTCACTATGAATTTCAAGTAATGCCCGTTTGATCTAACCAACGCTCCGCGGTATTCATGGATCTAAAGAATCGAGTTATGCATGCCATACCTCGATAAATTTGTGATCCGTATTCATTGATGACATAACTTATCTACTCAAGAATAAAAAAAAGAGCAACGAAAAAACATTTGAAGATCATTTTGGAGTTACTCAAGAAAGATCAATTGTACGCCAAATTCTTGAAGTGCGAATTTTGGCTTAAGTCGGTACAATTTCTCGGTCACGTGATCAACAATAAAGGTGTTCACGTGGATCCTGCGAAGGTTAAGGCTATCCAAAATTGGTCTGCACCGACAACACCGACATAAGTAAGACAATTTTTAGGTTTAGCCGAATATTACCGAAGATTCATTGAGGGTTTTTCGTTAATTTCCAAGCCTCTAACTAAATAGAACACTAGAAAACAAAAGTATGAATGGTAGCGAAGAAGATGAAGCATTCCAGACCTTAAAGCAAAGATAATCACTCGCTCCTATCCTAGCCTTGCCTGAGGGAACTGAGAACTTCGTGGTATACTGTGATGCGTCGCACAAGGGTTATGGAGCTGTCCTGATGCAGAGGGAAAAGGTGATTGCGTATGCCTCTCGACAACTGAAAAAGCATGAGGAAAACTACATGACCCATGATTTAGAACTGGGTGCTGTAGTAATTACACTTAGAACACTTGGAGCATATATTGTATGGTTCCTAAAGTGTAAACGAGATACACAGAATCATAAGAGTCAACAGTAAATTTTGGATCAAAAGAACGCAACATGAGACAGCGGCGATGGATTGAAACATTTGAGCGACTATGATATAAATTACCGTTACATCCTGGTAAGGCCAACGGAGTGGCTGACGCCCGGAGTCAAAAGGAACAGAGAACAATAAGGGTTTAAGATCTTGTAATGACCGGTACACAAACCAATTTTACTCAAGAGAATACTCAATGCTCAACTAGAGGCGATGAAAGAAGAAAACGTGAAACCTGAAAATCTTGAAAGGCTGATGAAGCTGATATTAGCGATCCGTTCTATGGAATCCAATGCTTAGAAGAGGCGAATTTGGTTACTTGTGTTTGGGATTACGGGATTTGATTCATGCAGAATTCGCAACAAATCTAAATAATTCCATTCACCCGGGGTCTACAAGATGTACCAAGACTAAATAAGAATCTATTGGTGGCCGAACATGAAGCTGAGATCGCCACCTATGGTCAGTAATGTTTAAACCTATTCCAAGGTAAAAGGCTGAGCACCAAAAACCATCCGATTCTACTCCACAACCAGAAATCCAGAGTGGAATTGGAGAAAATAACCATGGATTTCGCTCAGGACTTCAAGACCCAAGTGGTTATGACTCCATTTGGGCTACTGTTGCCGACTTAACCTAATCTGCTCATTTCTTGCCACGATGAAGAAGAACTGACAGCATAGAAAAACTTGCCCCATGATACTTAAAGGAAATGTATGTAAGCATGCCGTACTAGTCAATTATCTCTGATAGACATTTGTTTACATCAACATTTGGAAATCACAGCACGAAGCAATAGAACCCAACTGGATATGAGCAACCGCTTCCCACCCATGAACAGATGGTCAAAGCTGAGAGAACTAATCAGACGCTGAGGACATGTGCAGCCATGCGTAATTGAATTTGGTAGTAGTTGGGATCGACACTTACCATTGGTCGAATTCTCCTACAATAAGAGTTACCATGCGAGCATCAAGGCTGCGCCATTTGAAGCTTTATATGGGCAAAAGTGTAGATCACCAGTTTGCTGGAGTGAAGTTGGAGATAGCCAACTCACTAGCCCAGAATTGGTCCGAGAGACAACAGAAATGATTGTTCAAATCAAGAATTAGTTGATAACTGCCAGAAGCCATCAGAAAAGTTATACGGATGTCAGACGCAAACCGATGGATTTTCAAGTGGGTGATATGGTCAAGTTAAAGGTATCGCCTTGGAAGGGCGTAATTCGCTTTGGGAAACGTGGTAAGTTGAGTCCACGGTACATTAGGCCATTCAAAATCATAGAAAGAATTGGTCCCGTGGCATACAAGCTAGAGCTTCCTGATAAACTCCGTGGAATTCATAGCACCTTCCATGTTTCGAATCTCAAGAAATGTATGGCGGGTGAAAACTTGGTTATCCCACTTGAAGAGATCCAACTTGACGACAAATTGCACTTTATTGAAGAACCAGTAGAAATCATGGACCGCGAAGTGAAGCAGCTCAAGCAAAGTTGAATTCCCATTGTCAAATTTCGATGGAATTCAAGGCGAGGTCCGGAATATACTTGGGAGCGAGAAGATTTCTTCAAAAGAAATTACCCTCGATCTTTCTCAGAGAATCAAAGACAAAAAAAGGCAGAATCGAGCATCGGGACGGGAGGCGCTCCCCCCCCCCATAAGGAGAGGAGGATGTAACATCCGTAATTAAAGTTCACATTTTATTCGGAGCCTTAATCTAATTTTTTATTTTGTGCATAGTCATTAATTTTACGTTTAGCCCGATTTGGTAAAAATTTCCCCGTTCTCTGACTTATGTGAGCCGTAGTTAGGAATCTATCCTCTCGTGCTTAAGTGGTTTAATATTCTCATAATACTCCCCGATGATTATAATTTACATCATTGTCATTTTCCATTGTGTATCGCGTTTACGTAAATTTATTGTTTAAAACTCGCGTTTTACCTTAAACCCTACCTTTTATTTAACTAAACTTTTCACTATACTTTTAATTAAATCACAAACAAATGGAAATCAATATATATATATATATATATATATATATATATATATATATATATATATATATAACCACCCTATTCTAGGCCTAGGGCCGGTTTTTATGACAAACACCACACACAAAACAAAAAAAAACAAAAAAACCCTTTTACATTTCTATAAACCATAATCACTCTCATTTTTCCCATACATGCAAACTTTTCATTTCACCTAGTTCAAACCAAGAAAACCTCTCCTCCCTTGTGCTTGTGGCTAGCGAATAAACCACCACCCACCATCATCCTATAAAATTTTTTCTTCTCCTTTACCATCAATAACATCTCCCTTGAGTTGCGTGTAAAGTTTTTAGTAAATTTCTTGAAGATTTGAAGAGTGTTGTGGATGTTTATATATGGAAGGGTTTTTTCATTAGGGTTTTTTCATGATGGAAATATTAGTGATATTTAGGAGGTTTAGAGGCATTTTAATAGTTGGTTTTGGGGTCTCCTTTGGTTCGAATCAGCCCAAGAGTAAGAAGGTTTTTTGTTTTTGATTCTCTAGCCTAAATCAACTCCTAAAGATCTGCTCCTATTTTTTGATTTTCTTTTTGCTGTGATCCTTGAAAAATGGATTTTTGATTCTGTAAATACATGTTCATAATGATTATGAGTTGGTTTTAAATTTTGGTATGGCATTGCATGTGATGGTTTAGTGTAGGATTGATGTTTGGATGGGTTTTAGAGTAAATATTTGGGACTGTTTTGAAATAGTAGCAAAAACATGTTATAGCAAAATAGTTTTGGCTTGGAGCCTATGATTAAAATTACATGATCTGGATAATATATGTCTTGGCCCATATGATAGTGGATGCCAAACCAACCCTTGGATGAGTAGTTATGGTCAAAATAAGAAAATAGGTCAAATCTGGACCTATGATTAGAAAACGAGTTAAAACTCCAGGCTTTGCAATAAAAGGTTAGGTTTTAAAGATTGGGTCAGTGGTATACATCTTAAGGAAGCTATAATCCATTAGCCTCACCTCATTGCTATCATGATTTAGGAATTATGGCCATTTCCCGTAAAGAGGTAAATTTAAATTGGCATCAATGTAGTCGAGACTTCCTTTTTTCAAAAAAGATTGGTTCGTTCCACTCTTCTTCTTTATATTAGGCTAAATCCTCGATGGTTTCCCATGCTTCTTCCGGCCTTAATTTTCTAAGTCTCCCGCCTGCTGCATAGTCATTGGCTATCTGGGTGGTGTAGTCGACACGATCATAAAATATTTAAACTTGAAGCCATAGATCAAGACCATAATGAGGGACTTTTCGGAGTAAGTCCTTGAAACGAGTACACGCCTCATAGAGAGATTCATCTTGGTATTATTGGAACATCAAGATATCTTTTCAAAGTTTAGAAGTTCTTCCTGGTAGGAAAAACTGTGCGAGGAAACGAGTAGTAAGATCCTCCCATGTGGTGATGGATCCGGCTGGAAGTCGTTCAAGCCAATTGCTAGCTTGATCGGGAAGAGAAAATTAAAATAAACGTAGTCATGTTCTTTCCTTATTTGCACCGTCAAGGTCAAGTGAGTCCACAAGTTCTAAGAAATCCTTGAGGTGCTGGTTTGGATCCTCGGACCAAAGTTTGTAGAATGAGCATCCATTTTGCACTAACCAGATGGTGTCGGATCGAAGAGGTACCACGTTGTTCCCTACGGGGATCTCGATGGTATTCATGTAGCCTTCGTGGCTAGGTTTAGAGTAATCTCCAAGAGTACGGATAGGATTCTTGTCTCCCATGGAGGTTGACGAGAATAGGCTATGAAACAATTAACACAAAGAAAGGATAGACTATAAGAAAGCTAATATACATAATTAAAGTCTCATTTGAAAGGATTCAAGCGAGTAGAACTAAGTTAAACTATGATCAAAACTTAACTATTCCTCGACAACGGTGCCAAAAATTTGATGCGATCGTCGTAAGACTTCAACAAGAAGTTTTACAACTCCCTAGGCAGAGTACCTAACCATTGTAGTAGTAGTATAGCCAAGACTCGGGGGTTGTTATCATTCTCTAGAGGAATAGGTTGGGAAGGCTTGATTACGGTCCAATAGAATTCTAGGGGTTGAGAGAAGATTATTATTATGTTTTTATATTTTACAGAAAGCAGGTAAATCTGTGGTTTGAGAGGTTGGTTTGTTTAACTATTAACTAAACTAGTATCTAATCTACTGGTGATAACTTTATGATAATTAAATGTATTTACTTAATCATGCATTACTTATCAGATTGCTTCACATCATGTTGCCTTGCCACACTAGTGATGATTTGTGTAAGTATTTCATAGGTCATGAACAGATTACACGAACCCGCCGTCTATTTAATATTCTGTTAAGGCAACGCACAAGTAAGGTAGTATGAAGACTATTACAAAGCCCCTAAGAGTATATTAAATGTGTGTGAAATATCTTAAGAGAGATCAACCATATAAGTGGGTAAGGTAGTATGAAGACTGTTACCCGATGGTATCCTTTCTAAGCACTCGCATTTCCTTAGACGTGTCTACAGCGATACAAACAAAAACTGGTTTTCTAAAGCCTAACGCGCACATTCATCAACAAGAAGAAACATTAATAGGATCTATAATCCAACTTTCATGCAATCATAAGCAAATACAAAAGAGGGTTTAGCCTAGCATGTTAAGGATAAAGTAAGAACATAGATTAATCACACAACACATAGACATATTGAATGATTAATGAATAACAGTCTTACTTGATTAAAACATGGATTGAAGGTAGTTACAATAAGGTTTTGAGGCCCTAAAAACGACCTTTAAAGCTACTACAAAGACTAGGGTGTCTCCCAAAAGTTATACAAAGTTACACACTTAAAACCTTAAAATTAGTTTTGTATATATAGAGATATCGCTGTAACGGCGTTAAGTTGAAGTCCTGACGCCGTCGCTACGTAGATGATTCTAGATCCTCTTTAAGTTGGCCACGTCCTGACGTCGTTGCTAGATCTCTGACGCCGTCACTGAATAGATCACGACGACGTCGCTTTATGCCTGCGACGCCGTCTCCACGCTCTGTGAACAATACTTCTTCATGGATTTGGTGTAGGTCTGTAATCTTGTCCATTTCTTCTCCAAATGAGCCCAAGTCACGTGTATTTCCTCCAAATGCCATCCAAGTGCTAAAAACCTAAAAACAAACGATTAAGCACATAATCTGGGCATATTTGCATGATTTAGGGAGTTAAATGACCCCGAAATAGTGTATAAAATGACACCTCATCATGAGAGAAGATTGTTTTTATGTTTTTTATATTTATAAGAAAGCAGATAAATCTATGGTTTAAGAGGTTGGTTTGTTTAACTAATAACTAAACTAATTAATATATATTCTACCGGTGATAACTTTATGATAAGCAAGTGTATTTACCTAATCATGCACTACTCCTCAGATTGCTTCTCCTATATCTGTTGCTTTGTCACACTTATGATGATCTGTGTAAGTATTTCCTAGGTCATGAACGGATTACACGAACCCGCTGTCTATTTAATATTCCGTTAAGGCAACGCACAAGTAAGGTAGTACGAAGACTATTACCGATGGTATCCTTTCTACACTATTCATGTTTCTCTAGACATATCAACAGCGATACAAACAAAAGCTGGTTTTCTAAAGCCTAACGCGCACATTCATCAATAAGAAGCAACATCAAAAGGATCTACAACCTAAGTTTCATGAAATCATAGATAAATACAAAGGAGGGTTTAGCCTGGCATGTTATAAATAAAACAAGAAGATAAATTAATCAAACAACACATAGACATATTGAATGATTAAAGATAAATACCTTACTTGATTAAAACATGGATTCAAGGTAGTACAATAGGGTTTTGAGGCCCTAAAAACGACCTATAAAGCTCCTAAAATGACTAGGGTTCGTCTCCCTAGGGTTATACAAAATTATCCTAAAGTTATACACTAAAACCCTAAAAACGGATTTATATTTATAGAGTTGTCGACGCGACGACGTCGCTTTGCAATCCTGACGCCGTCGCCACGTAGATGATTCTAGATCCTCATTAAGTCGGCCACGTCCTGACGCCATCGCCATAATCCTGACGCCGTCACTAGATTGATCACGACGGCATCGCTTTATGCTTGCGACACTGTCTCTAGCCACTGTTTGCAAAAGTCTTCATGAGATTTGGTGTAGGTCCGTAATCTTGTCCATTTCTTCTCCAAATGAGCCCAAGTCACGTGTATTTCCTTCAAAAGCCATCCAAGTGCTAAAAACCTAAAAATAAACGATTAAGCATGTAATCTAGGCATATTTGCATGATTTAGGGGGTTAAATGACCCCGAAATAGTGCATAAGATGAGACCTCATCACGTACCCCAACACACAACTCCACCTTTACCTAATATAAATAATTTACCACCACCTACTGTTGAACCAACTATCACACCTCACTCTACTGTTCAAATTCATCAAACCACTGAACCAATTACAATCCTAACAACCTCCCCACAAGCCCAAACAACAACGGCCCAGCAACAACTACCCAGCACCAGCCCCTACCTTTGACTTACCAGCCCCATACGCCTGGCCCAACAGCATCACCGGCCATACCCAGCCCAACAACAAATATCCGAACACCCCTCACTAATAGACACCCTATGATCACACGTGTAAAATCCGGAATATCAAAAGTTCTTGAACGTATGAATTGCCATGTCGCCACTACTTCCCCTTTTCCCCACTCCCACTTACATGCCCTCCGTGACCCTCATTGGCATAAGGATATGATAGATGAATATAATGCTTTGATTTCTAATAGAATGTTGGCTCTTGTGCCGCGTCCTAACAATGTTAATGTTGTTCGTTCTATGTGGCTTTTCATGCATAAATTTAATGCAAATGGTTCTTTAAGCAAGTATAAAGATCAGTTGGTTGCGAACGGTCATAGTTAATAGCAGGGGATTGATTATGATGAGACTTTTAGTCTGGTTGTTAAACCGACCACCATTTGTACTATCTTAAGTCTTGTAGTATCACGCGATTGGCCTATTCATCTGTTTGATTTGAAGAATGCTTTTTTATGGCCAGTTATCTGAGACAGTATATATGCATCAGCCACCTATTTTTGTGGACTCTACCCACCCTGATTATGTGTGTCATTTACAGCATTCATTATATGGGTTTAAGCAAGCTCTTAGAGCATGGTTTAAGCGGTTTACTAGTTTTATTACACGTGTCGGTTTTCAGTAGAGTAAAACTGATACGCCCTTAATTGTTTTTCATCGCAGTTCTGATACTCCTTACCTCTTATTATATGTAGATGACATTGTACTTACAGCTTTATCTACAACACTGTTACAGCGTATCATTACCTTACTTCACAATGAGTTTTCCATGATTGATCTTGGATTTCTTAATTATTTCCTAGGTATATCTGCCCAGCGGTCGACTTCTGATTTGTTCTTGTCTCAGTCTAAATTTTCAGAGGAAATTTATGAGCGGGCACACATGCATCATTGTAACCCCTGTAGACCCCTGTGGACACCGAGTCCAATCTTGGTTCTGATGGTTAGTGATCTTACTTTAGACCGCAGTTTGGCTGGTGCACTTTAGTATCTGACTTTCACTCGCCCAGACACATCATATGTTGTGCAACAGGTATCTCTTTACATGCATGATCCTCGTGAGCCGCATTTTACTGCTTTGAAACGTATTTTGCACTATGTTTGTGGTACTATTGCTTTTGGTATTTAGCTTCATGCTTCCTCTACTGCTCAGCTTACTGCATATACAGATGCTGATTAGGCTGGATGCCTTGTTACTCGGCGATTCACTTTAGGATATTGTGTGTTCCTTAGTGATAACCTTTTGCCCTGGTCTGCTAAGTGACATGTCACTTTGTCTCGGTCTAGTATTGAGGCCGAATATCGTGGTGTTGCGGATGTTGTTGCTAAGATTGCATGGCTACAGAATTTGCTACTAGAGTTTCATGCCCCCTCAACACAGCTACTCTAGTCTACTGTGATAATGTAAGTGTTGTGTATTTATCCACCAATCATGTTCAGCATCAACGTACTAAACACATTGAGATTTATATCCACTTTGTCCGAGATTATGTTTCTTCTGGTCAAGTTTGTGTTCTCTATATACCATCCCAGTTCTAGTATGCAGATATCTTTACTAAAGGCCTTTCGAGTGCTTTATTTTATGATTTTTGCTCCAGATTAAATGTTCAAAGCCATCCCGTTACAACTGTGGGGGAGTATTAGCTAAGTCATTCGTGATTAGATATGGATTATCATTAGCCTTTGTCATGAGCTATACATTATTAGATAATTGATTCTTTTAGCTGTAAGTATTAATTATGATTATGGGCCTATCCCATTATAGTCGATAGTTTCCTTGGATAGTCCCAGGACTTATGTGTATATAAAGTTAGCTCGTGAATGAATAAAGATCATGGGGATTAACATAAACTAATAGAACGCACCGGCATCATCTCAATCTCCTTAGGAACCTCAATGATCTCATACAACCCGACAACCTCTGTGATCTCAGGCTCTGGCTCAACCTCAACGATCTCACATGACTCAACCACCTCACTTATCTTAGTGCTCGCCATAACACTCGTAGTGGTGGGTGGTGATTTTTTTGTGCTGGTGTACATGTATGGAAGTGGAGTTTGGTTAATGCATTATAAAAAAAGGAGGGAGTTCTTATTATAGAGGTAAGAAATAAGTTTAAAAAACACTCTCTTAAAGTAAAAAGTAGATGGCAATTTTGTTACGTAATACATAAAAATTTTAAAGTATAGGATATTTAGATGGAGAGTTACTTTGGTAATTTAAACATCATGTGAAGCAAATCACAATTAACGTTTTCAAATTTTGCATAAAATATGGGATTCGAGTTACATCTAGTTTATGTGGTTTTAACTTCATGTTTTGATTCTATGTGATGATAACAATACGAGGATGGTGTTTCATAGTTCAAAGTTACAGACTATGATGATTAAGATGCATAATCATAATTAAAAATAATAAAAAGTTAAGGCAAAATGGAGTTTGATGCAAAGTTATATTTTCTTGTTTAGATATTTTGTTTTTTATGCATGATAAAGTTATGTTCGCCTAAGTAACTAGAGTTTCATTTTGTTCATCTAGGTTACCTATGTTCACGGGTTGGTTAATTAGGGTACCCAACATTTATATAAGTTACACAAGGTTATTAAGAGGAAGGGTGACCAGGTGATAGACGGTATATGGGTCTGTCATTGTTTCCAAGGTGAGACCCACCATCTTCGTATCCAAAATTCCTCAATATCAGTCCATCATTTTTTTTATTTTATAAAAAAATGTCAAACCCCTGATATTATAAAAAATAGTCATATCCACAACCAAATCCTTTATAACAAACATATGCAGCAAAGGCGTAACCATACTCTCCTTCTCCTCCGTTATCTTCGTCAAACATGTCAGGCTGTTACAACCGTTCGATGTTCAATGCACATGATCCACATATTCCTTCACGACATGATCTGCGAAAAGTTAAGGTAGGGTCTAATTCGTATTTTGATAGGATTTGAGGTCAGGCATGGATGGTGAGTCTGGGTTCCATCTGTAGATTTGGAATATTTTAAGGGAGGATGAGGAGGTGGAGGTTGGAGTAGAGTGTTTGGTTTGGGGTTCAGAGGCGTGGTGGCGGGGTAGGACCACAAAACTTCGCCTAAAGTTTCTAGGTCTTATTTTCGGATTATTTTGTTTTAATTTTTATATAAATACAAATGCTTCTCTATAACCACCTCACTAGTAATTTCTTAGATAGAGCAAAAATTTTGTTATATCCTGAAAGGAACAATAATATCCGCTGTTATGAATATAAAACATTATGCAGCTTCAAGAAGGTTGTTTATAACCATGACTCTCACTTCGCACTAGACGTTCTATCCATTTCTGGATCTGAGACAAATCGTATGTTCGGGCTGCTGATTTTTGTCTAAGACAATTTCTAAACGTTCGTTAATGTTCATCTAATGCGCACTTAGAATACCACATTATTTCTCCTTCAGACTGACTCATGATTCTTTGTGAGCCTCATTGAAGTTGAGATAATTGTATCACTCACATCATCTAGGGGGTTCTTAATTCCGGTATTGTGGATATAAGGTTTTTTGCATGGCTCCAAGTGCAAAATTGTAGATGGGTGGAGTCTGGTGTTCTCCATCTCAGGTCGGATTTAGATATATTTTTTCATAGGAGGGTATGAGGTATAGGTGGAAAGGTGGTTTGAGTGGTGAGAGTGTTTGGTTGGGCGAGGTTCTCAAGGATTCAGAGAGCGTCTTAGGTGGTCGGTGTTATTCGTGTTGGTATTTGGTTGGAGGGTGTGTTGGGGTTTGAGGAGTTTGGGTGGGTGAGGGTGGGTGGGGCTGTTTGGATTAGGGTTATGGCTCGACGGATTAAGGTGGTGGCCATGATGATGTTGAAGGAGGGTGGAGGTGTACCACTCTTTTTGAAATGGAGATCAAGATTTGATTTTAGTTGGAGTTGTTGGAACTCCTTTAAAAGATCTTGATGGAGTTGCTGGAAATAGGTGTAGGTAAATGAAAGTCATAAATGGATATAACATGTCCTTCTACTTTGGTGAGTGATGTATCCACCTGAACAAGTTTTAGCGTACATATATTGTGTTATACATGAGTGGAGCAACAAGATGAGGTGTCATTTTATACACTTTTTCGGGGTCATTTAACCCCTTAAATCATGAAAATATGCCTAGATTATGTGCTTAGTCGTTTGTTTTCAGGATTTTAGCACTTGGATGGCATTTGGAGGAAATACACATGGCTTAGGCTCATTTGGAGAAAAAACGGACAAGACTACGGACCTACACCATTTATCTTGAAGAAGTATTGTTCACAGAGCGTGGAGACGGCGTCACAGGCATAACACATCTTTCCAGTGACGAAGTCAGAGATTTGATGACGGCGTCAGAGCATAACTGATTTAAACCAATCCTAGAAGATTTTATCTGGTGACGGTGTCGCGACCATAACTTGACGCCTTCGTGCCACTTTGCCTATATATACAAAACCGATTTTAGGGTTTTAGGTGTGTAACTCTGTATAACTTTTGGGAGTCGAAGCCTAAATATTCTAACAGCTTTTAGCCCGTCTTTAGGGCTGTAAAACCCTATTTTAACTGACCTTAATCCATGTTTTAATCAAGTAAGATTGTTAATCTTTAATCATTCAATATGTCTATGTGTTGTTTGATTGATTTATGTTCTTGCTTTCTTTATAACATGTTAGGCTAAAACCTCCTTTATATTTACTTATGATTGCATGAAAGTTAGATTGTAGATCCTTTTACTATTGCTTTTTGTGATGGATGTGTGCGTTAGGCTTTAGAAAACTAGCCATAAGATATTAAATTGGCTTAGACGTCTAAGGAAACGCGAGACGTGTAGAAAGGATACCATCGATAACAATCTTCATACTACCTTACCCCTAATATGGTTGATCCCTCTTAAGATATTTCAAATGCATTTAATATACTATTAGGGGCCTTGTAATAGTCTTCATACTACCTTACTTGTGTGTTGCCCTAACAGACTATTACGTAGACGGCGGGTTCATGTAATTCGTTCATGACTTGGGAAATACTTACACAGATCATCACAAGTGTGACAAGGCAACAGGATTAGGAGAAGCAATCTAAGGAGTAATGCATGATTAAGTAAATACATTATTTTATCATAAACTTATCACTAGTTGAATAGATTTATCTAAATTAATTTGTTAATCAACCAACCTCTCAAACCAATGATTTTTACTTTTTTCTATAAAATATGAAATACCAAAAAGAATCTCCTTTTAATCTCGTAGATCTTGGTTAAATCTTGTTCGAGCCTTCCCAACCTATTCCCCTAGAGAACGATAACAACCCCCAAGTCTTGCCTATACTACACTGCAACGATTAGGTACTCTGCCTAGGGAATTGTAAAACTCTTTGCGAGAGTTTAACGACGACCGCTATCAAGTTTTTGGCGTCGCTGCGTGGGGAATAGTTAGGTTTCGAACTTAGTTTAGCTTAGTTCTACTCTCTTGAATCCTTTCAAGTGATATTTTTATTTTTGTTATATTAGCTTTCTTGTAGTCTATATTTTCTTTGTGTTATTTGTTTCGTAATCCATTTTCATTAACCTCCATGGGAGACGAAAATCCTATACGTACTCTTGGAGATTACTCCAAACCTATCCAAGAGGGCTACAGGAACACCATTGAGCTCCCGTGAAGAACAATGTGGTACCTCTTCGATCCGAAACCATCTTGTTGGTTCAAAATGGATGCTCATTCCACGCACTTCGATTCGAGGATCTAAACCAACATCTTAAGGATTTCTTAAAACTTATGGACTCACTTGACCTTGATGTTGAAAATAGCGAAAGAGCGCGCCTGCTTTTATTTCCAATTTCCCTTTGCGATCAAGCTAGCAACTGGCTTGAACATCTTCATGCAGGATCCATGTCCAAATAGGAGGATCTTACTACTCGTTTCCTTGCTCAATTCTTTCCATCGGGAAGGACCACAAAATTTTGTAACGATATCCTGATGTTCCAACAACATCAAGGAGAATCTCTTTTTGGAGCATGGTCTCATTTCAAGGACTTACTCCGAAAAGTCCCTCACCATGGAATTGATCTTTGGCTCCAAGTGCAAATATTTTATGACCGCATTGATCACACCCTAAAACGGACCGTGAACTGTGCCCCCGAAGGCTGGCTAAGGATAATGAGTGCGGAAAAAGCTTGGGCCACTATCGAGGAGTTAGCTCGATATGAGTGCGGAAAAAGCTTGGGCCACTATCGAGGAGTTAGCTCATCGCCCCGGGAGAAGGGAGCCTCGACTATGAAAACCCCGACATTAAACAGTTACTAGGGGTCATGAAATGTAAAGTTGATACACTTATGAAGAAAGCAATCTCGCTGATGAGAAGAATC
>BQNB010109022.1:0-22840 GCA_026074375.1 Tanacetum coccineum | reverse complement strand
TTACTTTATATATACAAAGGATGTTGGTTTATAAACTAGAAGACTTGTGATAAATTTATTTAGTTTAAAAGTGAATAAAATGATTCACCCTAATATATTAGTTTAATCACAAAGCCATACCTTATCTTCTCTTTTGACACCATAACTGGTTACAAACATGAGGAAACCAAAACCGTTTGTTAGGTTTGTATTAGTGGTATTATACTTCCATGTTATGCTATAAATAAGAGTCATAAAGTGCTAAGACCCTCACATAACACTCTTTAACAAACAAGATAGCCAAAAGCTCACTCTCTTGTCTCTCTTGCTCACGAATCAAATAGTAGCCCCACACCCTTCATATTTTCAATTCCCAAACTTGTTTAGGTATTCTAATATCATTAAGAAGTAAACCTAAGGTGCATTAAAGTCTTGGTTGGGTGCTTGCAAGAGCTTATACAAATAGTTCAAGGCTAGGGTTTCTTCTAAGGGTTTTCGAACTAGGGTTTAAGCCATAAGGTTACCTAAACCCTAATATTTTCTATACTTTCATTCATGTATTATATAATTATGTGTAGTTAAGTCATCACCTAGGAAACTTTACAAGTTTATAAAATGTATTTACATGTTGGATCATATTCCCTCAGCTGGGGATGCAAAGGCATTTGAGACTGATGAGGCTGAACCTACACGTGTACCATCACCTAGATGGCACACTGTTAGGATATCTATTCGACCCGAGGCACCTATGCCTTTTCCATCAGGGGAGGAGGTCGAGAGAATTCTTGCCTTACCACCACCACCACCATCACTATTCATCTTACTATTACCACCCTCTACAGAGGAACGCCTTGTTAGGTATTTAGCTGCACCTGCACTTCCATCATCACCACTTCCTATAGTACCTCACCCATATGGTAGATTGAGAGCCTCATCACCATCCACTCATCATCTACTACATCCATCACCACCATTACCACATCCACCATCATCACTACATTTACCACCACAGGTACCCACATCATTACCATTACCATCATCACCACTACCACCACTACCATCTTTACTGTTCATACCACCACCAATCGACTATAGGGAGGAAATTCCCAAGGCCGAGTTACCACCTCATAAGAGGTTATGTCTGACTGCTCTCACATTGAGGTATAAGGTGAGGGAGAGTTTGACTACTGCTCCTAGACCTACTGGAGGTCATAGAGCGGATTATGGGTTTATCGGCACTATAGATGCCGAGATCAGAAGTCAGAGAGCCGAGGAGGTCGGCTATGGCATTAGGGATGTTTGGGTAGACCCGACAGAGGCTGTTGAGGAGGTAGCATCGACGACCCTCGAAGGGGTCAATGCTAGAGTGACCGAGCTTGCTGCGGTTCAGGAGCAGGACACACAGGATATTTATGTTGTGATAGAGGATACTCAGGATAGGCAGACTCAGTTATTTCAGAGAGTTGATGGATTGGTCGAGGATAGACAGTTCCACCAGGAGACTGCACTATTGTTGGATCAGGAGGCTCTAGCTTCTCGAGAGGCTTGGGCGCATTCGGTAGGCTTGAGTTCAGCAGTTCACTTCGAGCTACAGGCATACAGGACTCACACCCAGATGCAGGACTATCGGATCGCTTCACAGGAGTCTTTGACGGCGGCATTGATTGCACAGGTTTCATCACTGCAAGGACAGCTGTCAGCGGCTCTAGGACAGATTCAGGCACTTCAGGCTAGAGATCAGACTCATGCAGATGATCGCGAGGGCGCTGGTAGTTCTGCCTAGGTTTACACTTCTCATGTCGTATTCATAGCTATCATTATGTTAGCCGGCTAAGTATTATGGGTTTTATGCCCAACTAGCACGGCAGTAGGACTTGTATTTTCATTTCTTGTATCAGACAATCATGTATGTTTTCCAGTTATATATGATGTGTTGTATTATGTCATGTCGATCTCAATTCTGTTATGTGTTGTGATCCCAGTCATGTTATATAATCACTGTGTGATGTGATCTTGTTATATATATATAATGTGTTGTATTATGTTATGTCGATCTCAATTATGTTATGTGTTATGATCCAAGTCATGTTATATAATCATTGTATGATGTGATCTTGTTGTATATATGTTGTACCCATGTCATGTTGTGATATTTATGAAAACTCACTTGTATTATATTGTTATGATTTAGAATAATATGCCACCAAAGAGATCCTCTGCTACTGCAAGGGCTGCTGCTGTTGCTGCAAGGGCTGTTGCTGCTGCTACGGCTACTACCCCTATGACAACTTCTGCTGTTGAGCAACTAATCGAAGCAAGAGTGTCTGCAGCACTTGCTAATCATGAAACTCTTCGAAATAGCACTAATCGTCATGGCGACGGAAGCCACAATTCTGAAACTGGAATTAGAGGAACTGTACGCACTCCCTGTGAGTGTACGTACAATGATTTTCTGAATTGTAAGCCCCTTACTTTTAAGGGTACTGAAGGAGTGGTTGTGCTATCACAATGGTTTGAGAATATGGAATCAGTGTTCCATATCAGCAACTGTGCTGTGGAGAACCAAGTTAAGTTTGCTACATGCACTTTCCTTAGAAATGCTCTAACATGGTGGAACTCCCACATGAAGACTGTCACTCAGGATGTCGCCTATGCTATGGACTGGAAGGCACTAAAGAAGATGATGACAGTCAAATACTGGCCAAAGGTTGAAATCAAGAAGTTAGAAATTAAGCTTTGGAACCTAAAAGTAAAAGGTACTGATGTCGCAAGTTATACTCTGCGTTTTCAAGAGCTTACACTAATGTGTGGAAGGATGTTCCACGAGGAATCAGAAGAAGTTGAGAAATATGTTGGTGGACTTCCTGATATGTTTCGGGGAAATGTAATGTCATATCAACCCAAGACAATGGATAAAGCAATTGAGTTTGCCAATGACCAGATGGATCAAAAAGTCCTCACTATTACTGAAAGGCAAGCTGAGCAGAAGAGGAAGTTGGAGTTTAATGCTAGAAACAATCAGGGGCACCAACAACAAAAAAAGAGACAGAACACTAGGAGGGCTTACACTGCTGGACTTGGTAAAAAGAGGGAGTACGCGGGATCATTGCCCTTTGTACAAAATGAAACTATCACCACAAAGGTCCATGTTCTCCCAGGTGTAATAAGTGCAAGAAGATCGGTCATCTGGCTCATAACTATAGGAGTTCTAGTCCCAACGGTAATAATAACAATCATGGGAACTTCAAGACAAATCAGAATGCTGTCACTTGTTATGAGTGCGGTGTTCAGGGGCACTTCAAGAAAGACTGCCCGAAGCTGAAGAATGGAAATCGTGGTAATCAAAGTGGGAATGGCAATTCACCAGCCAAGGTTTATGTGGTGGGCAATGCGAGAACAAACCCGGGACTCAACGTCGAGTTCAGGGTTTTCCTTCTTAACGACCGCTATGCTTCTATTTATATTGATACTGTGCCATAGAAGTTTTATATCTACCACATTTAGTCCCCTAATTGATTATCACACCAAACTACATTTGACCATTATTATGATGTTGAAATACCTGAAGGGAAAATATTAGGACAAACACCTTCATCAGGGGTTTTGTTACATTTAAACTTCTTAGGGCCATTCATTAACATTAATACTTATGCCTGTAAAACTTGGTAGCTTCGCATTATAATCGGTAGGTTGGTTGTCAAAGTACCCATGCTGTAATGATTGTGCCAGAGATCCGTTCGTATTCCCTGGGGAAAAGAAACTTTAATTGTTCATGATGACGGAAGTAATTAGGGAGACGGGACTCGTTTGAACATCATTTCGTGCACCAAAACTCATAAATATTTGTTGAAAGGACATAATGTCTTTTTGGCACATGTTACTACTAAGGAGACTAAAGACAAGTCAGGGGAGAAGTGACTTGAGGACGTACCAATTTGTCAAGATTTTCCTAAAATATTTCCTGAAGAATTGTCGGGTCTTCCACCGACTCGACAAGTGGAATTCCAAATCGATTTGATGCCTGGTGCTGCACCTATAGCACGAGCACCCTATCGATTAGCTCCTTCCGAAATGAAAGAGTTGTCGGAACAACTGCAAGAACTATCCGACAAGGGCTTTATAAAACCCAGTTCCTCACCTTGGGGAGCTCTGGTCTTGTTTTTCAAAAAGAAGTATAGATCATTTCGGATGTGCATTGACTACCGGGAATTGAATAAGCTGACGTTGAAGAATCGTTATCCTCTTCCAAGAATTGATGATTTGTTTGATCAACTACAAGGATCTAGTGTTTATTCAAAGATAGACTTGCGATCGGGTTATCATCAGCTTCGAGTATGTGAAGAAGATATTTCGAAGATGGCATTTAGGACTCGGTATGGTTATTACGAGTTCCAAGTGATGCCATTTGGTTTGACAAATGCACCTGCAGTATTCATGGACCTCATGAACCGAGTGTGCAAACCATACTTGGATAAGTTTGTAATTGTCTTTATCGACGATATACTAATTTATTCAAAGAACATGAAGGAACATGAAGAGCATCTTAAGGCAATTCTAGAATTGCTTAAGAAGGAGGAGTTGTACGCTAAATTCTATAAATGTGAATTTTGGATCCCTAAGGTACAATTTCTCGGCCACGTGATTGATAGCCAAGGCATTCACGTGGATCCTGCCAAGATCGAATCCATAAAAGATTGGGCATGTCCTAAGACTCCAACGGAGATTCGTCAATTTTTAGGTCTTGCAGGTTACTACCGAAGATTCATTGAAGGATTTTTAAAAATCACTAAGCCAATGACCAAACTCACTCAGAAGAAAGTTGCCTTTGAATGGGGTGACAAGCAAGAAGCAGCTTTTCAGACATTGAAGCATAAGTTGTGTAGCGCACCCATCTTAGCTCTCCCTCAAGGAGCTGAGAACTTTATTGTTTATAGCGATGCGTCACATAAAGGATTGGGTGCGGTATTGATGCAAAACGAGAAGGTGATTGCTTATGCATCACGATAGCTGAAGATTCATGAGAAAAATTATACTACCCATGATTTGGAACTTGGTGCAGTGGTGTTTGCTCTAAAGATTTGGAGGCACTACTTGTATGGAACCAAGTGTACGGCGTTCACAGATCATAAGAGTCTACAACATATACTTGACCAAAAGGAGTTGAATATCAGGCAACGTCGTTGGTTAGAGTTGCTCAGTGATTACGATTGTGAGATTTGTTATCACCCGGGGAAAGCAAATGTTGTTGCTGATGCTTTGAGCAGGAAAGAGCGAATTAAACCATTAAGAGTCCGAGCCTTAGTGATGACTATTGGTTTGGATCTTCCCAAACAAATCTTGAATGCTCAGACCGAAGCACAGAAACCAGAGAATCTCAAGAACGAAGATGTAGGTGGTATGATCAGGAAGGATATACCGAAGGAAAAGTTGGAACCCCGCGCTGACGGAACCTTATGCTTAAACGGCAGGAGTTGGTTGCCATGTTATGGTGACTTGAGGACTGTGATCATGCACGAGTCCCACAAATCAAAATACTCCATCCATCCGGGTTCTGACAAGATGTACCAGGACATGAAAAAGCTATATTGGTGGCCCAATATGAAGGCCGACATCGCCACCTATGTTAGCAAATGTTTGACGTGTGCTAAAGTCAAAGCTGAACACCAAAGGCCATCGGGTTTGTTAGTACAACCCGAGATACCCCAATGGAAGTGGGATAATATCACTATGGATTTTGTCACAAAGCTTCCTAAGTCGTCGCAAGGATATGACACCATTTGGGTGATTGTTGACCGACTTACTAAGTCTGCAATCTTTACACCAATGAGAGAGACTGATTCCATGGAGAAATTGGCGAGAATGTACCTGAAGGAGGTAGTCACGAGGCATGGAATACCTGTCTCGATCATTTGTGATCGTGACCCTAGATTCGCATCAAATTTCTGGAGGTCACTTCAGAAGGCTTTGGGTACTAACTTGGATATGAGTACTGCGTACCATCCGCAGACTGATGGACAAAGCGAGAGAACTATCCAAACTCTCGAGGATATGCTACGTGCTTGTGTGATCGACTTTGGAAATGGTTGGGTTAGACATTTGCCACTAGTTGAGTTTTCTTACAACAACAGTTATCACGTTAGCATCAAGGATGCACCTTTCGAGGCACTTTACGGTCCAAAGTGTCGTTCACCTGTTTGTTGGGCCGAGGTCGGGCAAGTTCAACTCACCGGTCCAGAAATGGTCCAGGATACAACTAAGAAGGTCATTCAGATCAAGCAAAGAATGCAAGCCACTCGTGACCGACAAAAGAGTTACGTCGACTTAAAGCGTAAGCCGATGGAGTTCCAAGTTGGGGATAGAGTTATGCTTAAAGTTTCACCTTGGAAAGGGGTCGTATGTTTTGGCAAATAGGGGAAGTTAAACCCTAGATATGTTGGACCTTTCAAGGTGCTGGAAAAGTTGGAACCGTTGCTTACAAGCTTGAGCTTCCTCAAGAGTTGAGCAGAGTTCACAATACATTTCATGTATCCAACCTGAAGAAATGTTATTCTGACGAACCATTAGCCGTTCCGTTAGAAGGACTCCAGGTGGATGACAAGCTCCGTTTTGTGGAAGAACCTATAGAGATCATGGATCGAGAAGTAAAACGGTTGAAGAAAAGTCGTATCCCAATTGTCAAGGTTCGATGAAACTCAAAGAGAGGTCCTGAGTTCACATGGGAACGCGAAGACCAATTTCAAAAGAAGTATCCGCATCTCTTCACTAAACCCGTACCTTCATCAAGTGTTGCAACTTGAGCCTTGAGGACAAGACTCTTCTAACGGGTGGAGACTGTAACATTTTACATTTTCAGGTCATTTCTTGACTCAATTATTTCCATCATTTATTTTTAGGGTTTTACGCGCCCGCTTTTAATTATTTTCTTATAGTTAAATCGCGTAAACTAAAAATCATCATCTAACGTAAACGGACACCAAACAAGTTAAAGTTTACATCAAGCAAGTGTTATATGATTATTAAGAATATGACTTATAACCTTTCATATTTTATTTTTTATTGGTTACGTAAAACGCTTACGTTTCGTAATAAAATACATTTAGACATACCCGAGAAATACCTAGACATATCTAGACTCAAACCAATACCCACTTTTATTCCCTAAACACAAAAATTGTACAATTTTTGTGTCATTAAGCCTATAGGGTCTGGTTATGGTTAAACATAACACAAACATAAGGCAAACATTATATACTTTTAGTTATTAACCAACTTAAGTACATAGAAGCTCATATATCTAAACATTGTCTAATCATGTGTACCCTAACTTAAATCCTAGGCGTCCAATGGTGTGGGAAGGAGCAAAAATCACTTACATACCCTTACAACATGTACCCTTAACCCATAGCATACCATAGTTAGTTTAAGGATGAATGTGTAGTTAGTTTAAGGTTAAGGAAAACTTAAACACTAGTACACTTTGCCTTGTTTTTCTTTTATTTCACACGGCACAAGGACCTTTGGGTAATACACAAAAATCTTGGCTAAATCTTGCACAACATAGGATTAATTAAGGCAATGTACTTAACAAATCTTATATAAGATTTGTATCTTGTGTTTCCCTCTCTTTAGCCAACTCGTCACCCACACATACAACCTAACAAATCTTGCAAAATCTTGTACATCACCAAATTCATTAATACTTGTACTTAAACAAGCTTAAACTTCCCTAAAAACCACCTAAGCATGTACTTAAACTACTACTCCTCTCTAGCAAAGGAGACATAGTTTTAGGAAGTGGTATAGAGATATTTTCTCTATAAATATGAAGACTCACAACTAAGAGTGTTTACACACTCACACATTTAACAACACTCTAGCAAAAATTATCTTTGTCCTTGATTTCGGGTCATACCACAGCCGAGACACAACTTGCACAAACACGACACCACAACTCACAAACAAAGGATCTAAGGTATAGCCTAGTGATCTATAAGCTAGAGTTATACGTTTAAGGGTTTGAAAACAAGGAGGATTCAGGTTTAAGCTAGGACTTGGGCTATACTATTCGGGTTTATTACTACACCACATGACACTACCCTTCAAGAAGCTAGGCCCCTTGTAAGTGTCTTAGCTTGTGTTCATACTTAAGTTTCATGTTTGCTTCATGTGTCTTAAGGCACGGTTATTATGTGTTAACAAGCTAAACATAGGTCATGCCTAACATGACACAACCCATGTCCACGTCTTATAATATACAACATATATAGACTTGTGTGGTGAACCAAGATCCATAAGGCACATAACAAAGATCTTGTGTATAAGCATGAATGTTTAAACATGACATGCACACGTAAAATATTTAGCCGAGAGATTTGATAACTTGTTTGGAAACAGAAACACTTTCATGTCACGTATCATAATACTTAACAACACGTCTTGCTCAATAAAGGATATGTACACTATAGTATATGCGAACTAGGGTTGTTTGGGATATGTCAAAATAAGTTAGCAAGACCATAGCCGCGTCTTGTGCCCAACACGAGCTCAAACAAACTCTAACGAATTTCTTAACTCACTGATCGGTAGTATGATACGAGCTAAGTTAGAAGTTAATACTGTCAGGCTTAAGAAGTTAGTACTGCTAGCAGAAGTTAGTATTGCTAGCAGAGTTAGTACTGCTAGCAGAGTTAGTACTGCTAGCATATTGTTAATACTGCTAGTGTATTAATAATACTGTTTTTGACATTCCTGAACTTAAGGGACTATTTGGAACTCATAAGAACCTAAAATGTAATTTTTATAAAATAAAGGGACTAAACATAGCAGCATGGAAACTTAGGGGTGTAAACGGTAAATATTATGCTATTTACGTATAGGGACTATTTTTGCCACTAATGAAAACCTAATGGTATCTTATATAATTAAGTGATTTAAATGAACACACATGGTATATGACTAGTCGTGGTATAATACGGGTATTTATATAACTAAAGTCACGCGAATAATAAATAGGTGTATTTATTATTAATACTTAAACACCGTGTAAACTTAAAAGTATATAGTCGTACATCTTCCCAAGAGCAAACAAGAAAAACGAATACAATAAACGTGTACAGGCTTTTGTCACTTATTAAATCTTAATGGACTTAAAAAAATGCAATTTTGCAAGTTAGGGAACTAAATGTGTAAAAACAATAGAAACTTGAGGGTATAAACTGGCAAATCTGTTTTTATTTTTAAGGGACTATTTTTGACATTCCTGAACTTAAGGGACTGTTTAGAACTCATAATAACCTAAAATGTAATTTTTGTAAAATAAAGGGACTAAACGTAATAACATAGAAACTTAGGGGTGTAAACTGTAAATATTATGTTTTTAAGTTTACGGACTGTGTTTGCCACTAATGAAAACCTAAGGGTATTTTATATAATTAAGTGATTTAAATAAACACTCATGGTATAGGACTAGTCGTGGTATAATACGGATACTTATATAACTAAAGTCACGAGAATAATAAATAGGTGTATTTATTATTAATACTTAAACACCGTGTATACTTAAAAGTATATAGTAGTAAATCTATCCCCAAGAGCAACGAGGGGGAAAATGAATACAATAAAACGTGCACTTCACCACAAAAGTGGTTTTTTAAACTAAAAAAAACTATTAGGTGGTGGTGTAACTATATAACTTGTGATGTAGTATTATTAAGTACACTGTACTCATACGGCCTATATTTAATTAGGTTGCATTCGGTCTTATCCGTGACGTTTCCATTCACTTGATTCATATACATCAGTTTATTCACTAAGGTGAGTTCATAGCCCCATGTTTTACTATATCAATGATTTACAACTTTTGGGGTGAGAAACATGCATTGTTTTACAAATTAGACGCAAGTGTACATTTTATCATGATTACGTATTTTCCTAAGTAGCGATAACCTACTATGCCCATTATCATGAACTGTCAATTACTTTGTGTGAGCGCGAATGTTATAAATAGATATATTTGGGATTGAAATCTCCATCCGGGTGAGTAGCTCTCACTGGTGTCACGGAGTGAACCAACGGATGTATACCATGTCGGATTTAGGATGTTGCGGGTTAGAACATCATCAAGGGCAATGTTGGCAATTTATATTGCAATTCATACATGTCGAGCTTCAGTGTCATGAGCTTAGGGAAACGTAGTTACACTTTGTGATGTTTGCATCTGTTGCATTATCATACACTTGGAAATCTTGCGGTCCTACATTATATTTACATGAATTCACCAATTTTATGTTGACATTTTAAAGCATGTTTTTTCAGGTCAATGAGGCACGAGGTGCTAAGGATACATTGGGGATACTCTTTTGGGGAGTCATGCATAAAATATTTGGAGTCATTACATCTTGGGATTTTTGTTATGATCTAAAATATTTGTTATCAAATATTGAACAATTTAAGCCGTTGCGCTTTGTATTAAACAATTTCAATAAATCTAATGTATTGTATTTTAAATGACTCTTTTAGAGGTCGTTCTCATATCTTGTGCTATTGATCTATGAAGTAACGCTCCCAGACTCATTATTCCGTTGCGACCCAATTTAGGGGTGTTACAGAATCCGTAGCAACGCAACAACTAAACTTGGATTATCAAATATTAGAATTACAATCGAAAACTTAATGTGTTATTAATGGAAGATTGTTATAGAAATCTGTTACAATGAGGATAGTTTGTTACAAGTAAGATTTCAAGAGAAGTGTTTTTACACAAAATGATTAGCTAGCTACTAAGAGGGAGAGGTACCCATGCGCCATAGCATGGCGCCGAGCTAACAGCCCAAGATTTTCTCGCGCCATCGACACCGCGGCTGGCTTCATCGTGCCTCACGCCGTGGCCACCGGCCAGCTCCAAACCTATTTTTTTAATATTTTTTTTGAAAATGTATACGTTAGGCAACGGGTGGATTTTTTTAGTTTTGAATTTATTGACCGTTTTTAGCAATAAATACATTATTTTTACCCCTTAAAAATCCTATAAATACTACCTTATTCTACCATATTTTACATACTCTTCCAATATTATTTATAACACACAATTATCTACTTCTCTTATTTTTTTTGCTTCCAAAATGAACCCAACAATCCCAACACTCCTTGGATAACCGGTATGCTCAACGACTCCCAAAACCAAATTCCAGGCTCTTCTTAGACTAATCCCAACCGCAACTTTCCCAACTATAACACGTATATTAATCCCGATCAACAAATTATCTTTCAACAATGGAACTTCAACAACAAATGTATCATACCAATATTTCTCAACAACAATCCGGTAATTCCCAACAACAATCCCAAGCCGAAACACAACAACAAGAAGAAGATGAGACGATCCCGACTCCGTCGTCTAAGAAGCCCGGTTCACGTGTCAAAAAAATGGCGACAAGAAATGTTGACCCGGAACCGCAAGCCGAAACCGTCAAGGTTCGAAATTTTTGGAGCCAAGATGAGGAGTTGCTTTTGGCGGAATGTATTATACAATTTTCTGAGGATCCAAGAATCTGTTCGGATAAAAAAATGATAAGTTTTGGTACAAAATTCGTGATGCATACAATGAGCAAGCCGAGAAACGAGGCTTTCCGATTCCTACCAAGAATATGTTGACGGGAAAGTGGACTCCCATGAATCGAGAAGTCTCTAAGTTTAATTCGTCAGTGAATGAAACGAAGGCTATGAGTGGGGAGAATGATGACGATTTGATGACGCGCATCGAAATCTTGTATCGAGCACACATGAATTCGGATTTTAAGCACAAGAGTGCTTGGAACTTTTTGAAAGGCAAGCACAAGTGGAACAATCCCGAATCGACATATGCAAGACGAAACCGTCATCGGGTTACCAACGACGAACCCGAGCTATTTGGAGACGACGAGTTGCCTCGTCCGGCCGGCCTACATAGGATTGCAAAGAGTCAACGTTCTTCAAACTCTACCGCTAGTTCCGGTTTAAACCCGCAAATGTTTCAAGAAATGATTCAACAACAATACGAGCTAGACCGGAAGAAAAAAATGGAGCGTATCGACCGCGAGGTGAACTCTCGAGTCGAATTAAACTATTCAAAGAAGGTTGCCGAGGACTTGAAAGTCCTACAAATATCGACGGACGGGATGAATCCGATTGACGCGGCTATTGTCAACGCCCAAAAAGACCGAATCCGTGCTTTATATCCTCTAAATAACTAATTTAGTTTATATTTTTTTATTTCGTTATGTTTTTATTTTAATGTAATGTCTTTTTTTTAATTTTCTAATGAAGTTTATTTATGTCAAATAATTGTGTATTTTTTATTTTAAAAAAACAAACTATGGCTTGAGCCAACGAGTGGGGCACCTGAATGTGATGTCATAGCAATTTTGGTGTCATAACACTTTTGTTGACATGACAAGTCTTTTTTGTGATATGACTTGAAGCCATGGCTAATAGGTACCTAGTGCTCTAAATGAAAAGAATGAAGTATATAAAGGTAAATGAGAGGAAGAATGGATTTGACTTCCCAAATGACCCATAACAAAAGGGAGGTGATTTATGCACAATGTTTTTTTTGTCATACACCACTAATCATGCATCACCGATGTTGTACTGTGTGCATTACCGGTATATTTAATGGTGTATGACAAAAAAAAACATGGTGCACACAAAAGACTAGACAAGTGATCATAAAAAGTGGAAAAGTATACCGCAACAAAAAGTAGTGTCACTTAGTAGTTGGCTCATATTCGAGACGTCTTGCGAACATTGACTATCGTGAAAAAACTTGAAAGTAGTAATCATTAAAAAATAGATGCCTAAGAATATCGATTCAAATATTAAACTTATAAAAAATTTTTTGAACGGCAAAATTTTATAAACTAGCAAGGAGCTAGAAAAGAAATTACAAAGATATTAAATGCGGGTTTTTAAGCCAATCATCCCTAGAGAACTTCCTACTACACCTACTATTACACCAAAGAAAGGAGGAAGAGACTATATTCTCAAAAAGGATCGATTAGGACGGCTTATTAACATTCCAAATGGTGGAACGATTCCGAATATCCCCAAATAAACCACCATGCAACGTAGAAGGACTCCTTCAAAATAAAACTTTAACTGAACCCGAAGACGAATAGAAGAAGAAACAAGGTCCCATTCTAAGCAACGAACGCCAAAGCTGGAAATCGATCTCCCAACCAACGGCAAAACGATGCAAAACCTCACTGAGATAGAGTACATCGAAATAAAGAATGATGAAATCCTCTTATCGGAAAAAAAACAAAACCGCGGCAAGAAGTGGGACTCCAAAATAACACATTTTTTGACCAGATTGTATCTAGTAGGCAAACACCCCGACGTAAAAAATAGGCCTCGCCAAATAAACAAACATTAATCTTTAATAGAATTAACTTTAACCCATCCTAGTCGGCTCAGATATGGAGGGATAGCAACCAAATCATCAATTAGCAAGACGAGTATCTTTCACAACTAAATCACAACTGCTAGAATGGGAGGAATTTCCAACGATCATTTACTGTTGAAAAACCACTGAATTCATAAAACGAACTTAAATCTTGAGAATTCTTGCTGTTTCGACCCCCTCCTCTAACTGATCTCCGATAAGACGTATACAGGGGTCCTAGCCATCTTAGCCGCCTACAAATATTGGGAGCAGATATCTAGGCAAACAAAACGCGGACACAACTTAACACAAGGGATAATCACCTATACAAGTCTCTTCCAAAAATTTACTAGGTAGGATTGACCATCCCGATCGTTTAGAGCATACGGACAAGAAATCAAATCCAGATGATTAAGCACTTGAACTTCCTTCAAAATCGCACATATGGAAAACCCTTACGAACTGGAATGAGGAACAATCTATATCCCCATGAACGTTGGATAAACACGAAACCACAAAGAATCATCTTGCGAATACGAATCGCCAAACCACTTTAAGAGGAAACGACTCGATTAAGACGCGAAATAACTCGAAACCCAAAAGACCACCTTTCTTCTTCGAAGCTAACACCTTATCAAAGCAATCCATGGAAATTTTTTTCTCCAACATGCTGGCACCTTTAAAGAAGTTACTACGAATTGACTCCATTACCTTAAGCACGCCTTTAGGAACCTTAAAAATGGACATATTATAAAGGGGAGATGCACCGAGAACTGATTTTAACAAAGTAAGCCTACCACCAATCGAGAGGGTTTTCGCTTTCCATTTAGACAAACGCGATTGAAGCTTTAAAACTACATCATCCCAAGCCTTATGACGAGTATACTTTCTATATTCGTAACTCAAATATAATATAAAGATTTGGCTGACAAAAATAACACAAGACCTACACGCATATCTAATAGTTGCGATTGCCACACAATTACTAAACGTGAGTACCCTACTACTAGTACTTATATAAAAACATGTGAACAAACAAATGTAAACTCGACTCGCATTGATGATGGATACAAAACCGAATTATGCAAACACACACGGAACAAACATTAACAGAGACGCACAAAACAAAATAATTACTTTTCACGCTTGAACTCCCACAACTAAAATGTTGTTGAACCGATCAAAAACCAAACAAAAAGCATCGATAATTTGTTTGAGTCTCACTAAAATGACTTATATAATAAACCTATAAGGGCTTTCGCGTACCGACTCATAACTTTTATCTTTAAACCATACACCAATAAAGAATACACGCCCATGCAAATATAATCGCAACTGGATTTTGTCGAAAACCATGCACCGCTGCCGCTAGGCGCGAGTACTCGGCTAATCCATAAAAAACAACTATTGAACGTCAAAAACCAGCACAAACGTATAAGAGCATGCTTTGAAACTCAAATAGTGCACATATAGGAATAAAGTCAAAAGTTAAAATAAAAACCAGTAATCTAAACCTGACTTGACCCATTTCAACCCAACCCCGTTTCAGTAGTCACCCAACTCCCCCATCCAGCCACTCCATGCTCTCATGTATAGTGTAAATGTTTTATGTTGATTTATAGTTTAGGATTAGGAAAAAATGAATATTATTTATAGCATACATTTTTGGGCAAAGATACGAACCTTTGTATCTCAGGTGAATATGTGTAACAGTTATGCTTCACTTTATAAACAAAATGAAGTTAATCAAGATGAGCCACTACTTTATCCTGTAAATCATATGGGTCGGATACATTACTAGCCAAAAAGGTTAGCTGCTACGGATTAGTAAGATTTATGCAGACTCAAATGGATAAACAAGCTGATATTAGTTGTGTTCATCTCTGGTGGTTCTAACTGCTTTAACAGGTTAAATGTGCCCCAATATCCTTTAATGCGTATGACCTCCTAACTTGTCTGATTAAATATTACTGCATATTTTTGCAAAATTACAGATATCAATGCATCAAAGTTATATAATGCAGCACTGATAGGATTATTTGAGTTTGGAGACGTCATAAGTCAATAATCTCACATTTTAGAGGTAATTTAAATAGAAAAGCCATAAGCTTCAGTTAATAAGCTCAAAATGTGAGCTAATCACTTTTTCCAGATCAAATAATCGCATAAGCCAGCTAGATAAGCTACCCCAAACACCCCCTAACCTTCGTGAAACGTCTACAATATAACTTCCATGAGTGAGGGGCGTACCTGCATTTAAGCACAAGCAAAATGCTTAGGAAGCCTTTCTTTCTATTGGGTTGGTATCAAAATCAAATCCTGGGTTCAACTCATTCTGCTTTATGCCCTTTCCATCTGGCTTATAATGCTACTAGACTCATCAGCCTCGGGAGCACAACATAATATACTGAAACAAATCTATAAAACAGAACTAGTTCACAAAACCTAACACATTGCCAAGTTCTTAGTAAGTGTATTTTAATTGGTGTCGCTCGCGCGTTGTGTGGGTATTAGTGCGGGTATATTTTATATAAAATGGGTATTTTAATGAAAAGTGAGTTTTAGTGGTAATGTGAGTTCTTATTACGGTTGAAAGGTGAGTTGTAAGGTGAGTTTTATTTGGAGAGAGAAAGCTGATGTGACGCTGATGTGTCAGGTGGGTTTACCACCACCACTCCATCCAGCAAAGGAACACCAAACTCACCTGACACGTCAGCACTACGTTAACTTTCTCTCTCCTATATTTAAAAAAAAAATCACTACAATCAACGTTTCAACCGTTTATAGCAACTCAACTATTCAATCTTAAAACTCACCTTTCATTTAATTACCCACTTTATATCAAATATACCCCACTAGTTATCCACACACATTCACAATAAAATAAAATAGATTAAACAAAAAAAGAAAGTGGCCCATAATTATATAAACGCACCTAAGTGAGTCAGTCACTTATCTATCTTCAAAATATAGGTGAGTTTTGGGAGTGAGAAAGAAGTCGGGCCGTGACTTTAAGACTCACCTAGGTGAGTTTAATCCTTTTTACGTCAGCTTTAAATTTTGCCTCAAAAGCTACAAATAGCAAAACCCTTGTGTGAACAGTTTTTTAAAACCCTTGAACATGACCACTTACCTTGGTGAAGAGGTGCTTTTTAAACTTGACATAACCCACTTTCATAGTTGATCTTTTAGGAGGGTTATTTTTAACGAGCTAGATTAGCAATTTCTTTCAGCTTTCTTCTAATTAATATTAGGTACGAGTTGCAAAGCGTAGGCGCTCTCGCCATATTATATGAGAGGAGATGGGGGGAGGCATCGGTTGTGTTAGAGTTATCAGTGGGATGGGATTCTGATAAGATAAGAATTAGCGTGCAATCATCATTCACACTGTTTCTCTTTGAAATGCTAATGAGTTCACACCGGGCACACCTAACAAAAGAAATGGTAATGGGAAATGGAGTTATGAGATTAAACTGAAAATGATTAGTAGAAAATAGATATTAACCTATTACATTAATATTTTCATAGCGCTCTCGGGTATAGAATAATTCATTTAGGGTATATACATTTATAAAGGATTATAATATATTTAGAGTTAATTACAGTTTGGTCCTCGTGGTTATGGCCAAAATGTCGAGTCCGGGCAATAGTCGGTTTTCCGATTTATTGGGTTTTGTTTTAGCAAACAGGCTTTTTAAGCACGTGGTTAAGGGATTTAGACTTTGCGGCTAAATGCTTAGCCAGTTCGACTAAGCATTAGCCAGTACGGCCTAAACACCTATTTTTCGTTTTGGTTCAATTTTTGAAAAAGCATATAAGATAATCCGTAACTCCATGGGATTCGTGTCATCTATCGTTGGAAAGGTATTTCAGTCACTTTCTTATAAAAATACTTTGAGAAACTAATTCTAAATAAAAGTATGCGTGAATACCTTATTTATAATAGTTTTTAAAAAATATTATTGAGTTTGATTTGTGGCATTTCACCATCGAGGCCAAATTTGAATCTTCATCAAGTTCTGATAGAAAGCCATATGTATCGAATTGGACGTCATAAGAAGACAAGTTCGTCTTGCAAAGAAGAAGTATGTCGTGATACTGATGAAAAAGTAGCAAAAGAAAAACATCATAAGGTTGCATGCTGAGATTCAAGGGCCGCAAAGGAATTTTTTTAAGAAAAAGGAGGACATTAAGTACTGCAAAACTTAAAATAATGTTTGTTTCAATTATTTTTAGTTAAAATTAAAGTATTTTTTCTAGAGCTAATTCTATTTTTGTCCCACCTACTATAATGTAGGTGTTACTTGCCCCTAAAATTGTGATTTCTACAAATGTCTCGAGGCGACTTAGGCGACCTGGCGGTTTTTACCAAAATTTGACAAGTCGCCCAAGTACTTGCATGAACACTTGTCAAAATTTTGTGAAAGTCGCCCTGAAAAAATTATATATATCTCCTCTTTTAGAGACAAATAACACAAACACTTTGAGTGAAGAGGATCCATAGCATGTTTTTAACGAGGGTATTGTCACCGCACTCCGTTGCAGTTTATAAAACATATCTTTTTTTTCTTTTTACTTAAATATTAATCAAATCTTTTGCAAATAATCTTCTTATATTTGCACTTAACATTATCTATTTCTATGTATACTGAAGGGCAGGGCCGTCTTTGAGGGTGTGCAAGGTGGGCGACCGTACAGGGCCCCAAAATTTTTAGGGGCCCCAAAATTTGTCCCGTTAACCGTTATATGCATGTGTACACATATTTTTCCTGAAAAAAAATGTATTTAGAGGAGAAAGTGTCTTAAATTGGTAATTTGTTTGAACGTTTAGATAACTAATTGCATTATATCTTATAAACAGTGACACTTTATATTCAACATTTATTCTCGAAAAGGCCTCATTATTTCATTTCGTCCAGGGCCATATAATTTTTAATTAAATTTTTAGAGACGGACTTGCTGAAAGTACGACCACTAGAACTCATAGAAGCTAATGTACACAAACTTTATTGCTTAAATTAATAAAATCAAAGTTTAAGATTTAGTCACCTGAGGTTAACAGTATGTTGCAAAATTAGTCCCTAAGGACTAACTTTGCAACGAAACGATAACCTAGGGACTATTTTCGTAAAAATTTATCAACAATTTATGGAAATAGTTTTTAGGGTTATTGGTCTATTTCAAAGTTAGTCCCTACGTTTCGCGGCGAAGCGCGGGTTGCAAACCTCGTTTATAAATATTTAGTAGAATTATTGTTGAACAGAGCCATTTACTTTTAACATGAACGAAAGTAAGTAAAAGTTTAAATTTACCATAAGACATGAGCTTAGTAATGTTTTGCGAACCTCTTAATATTATAATGTCGATAACTACACTTTAACAAACTTAATGAGTACCCATACATAACATCGAAATTTTATAGCGGCAAATAGTTATAATGACATTTTTTAAATTTTTTTCATATTCATATGTAGGTGTAAACTTTTTATTTGTAATTTAAAAATAAATATAGATACAGAAAAATATTAGTTAAAAATAACGCGTGCCGGACAATAAACATCACCTTCCTATCGCGCTCGCTCTCGAATTCTGAAAAGACCATATAAAACTATAAGAATTAGGCTAGATGGTATGAAGGGAGGAACTCATCGAAAGTGAGTTGAAAACTCATCGAGTGGACTTCCAGTCCACCCAAATAAAAGTCCCGTGCGACTTATGTGTTTTAACAAGGTAAAATTGTGGGCCCATACGTTTTGTATCTGTTATATTAAAAAAAACCTTTTTTTAAACCATCTTTTTTACCTATAAATACCCACTATTTTACCCATTTTTATACAAATTCTTCCATTTTATACACAATTCTCGCATTCCCCATTTAATCAAAATGAATTTGTATACGTTTATGGGCCTAGATGTAGAGGAATGAGAAGAAGTTAATAGCCGTATGAAGACTTTTATTAAACAAGCGATTGCGTATATTAAGATTAGACGACAAGCAAATCGACTGACGAGAAACAGCATAACTCGAGATCGTTTTGATGCTCACGGGCGTTTAGTCGCTGCCTTTTTAGCGAGGACCCGATGTACGATGCAACTAGATTCCAGAAGATGGATTCCACTGCTGCGTATGGCTCGTCTCCACTTTTCAATCGGATTGTTAATGAGGTACTAATACGATGCATTCTTTCATTAATTAATGTGATTGTACCAGAAGAGAAGGGCATTTTTTTTCCGCGTTTTTTAAAGTGCTCTATCTGCAATTCGTCAATTAACTACGCGTTTATTGATGGTTTTCTATATGGAAATATATGCAATAGTTGAAGATAACGTCACGTACGGACATTCCTTCGATCTTTTTTGTTCAAGATGTTTGTTATGGATAATTATGGGCCTGTGAGTTGTTTGAGAGAAACTTATGGTTGACTCCTCACAAAAACCAAAAATCATTGTGGTATATATGCGGGGTATAGGCTTTATACCTCTGACACTTAGGCCCTCGAAAAGTTTCCTTGCAAAATCAAGCTTGTCACATTTGATTGCACCATGCATAAGTTTGAGTAGGACGGACATATCTGAATTTAGCTTGCTATCATCACCCAGTAAATGAAACAATGAGACCGCCTCGTCAAATCGTTTTTTTTGGAAAATATCATGTAAAATATTGCGATAAGTGGAAACATCCAGCGTTAGACCTTGTGCAAGCAGGTCAGCAAGAAGTTTGTGCGCATCTCCAAAACGGGCAGCCGAGAAGCAGCTCTTAATCATGAGATTGTAAGTGACGCATTTGGGCTTAAAACCTTTTTCATTCATTTCATGATAAATAAGCATGGCGTCGTCCATCTTCTTATCATTGCAGTAGCCATTTAAGAAACTGGTATAAGTAGCAGTATCAGGGGCGAGATGACTTGACACCATGTCATTAACAAGCGACCGTGCTTTGTCCAATTCGCCCTTCACACAGTGAGCATCTATAAGTGAATTGTATGTTGCAATGGTTGGAGAAATACCTCTTTCATGCATCATGTAGATAACATGGCGGGCTACTTGGGGCCTGCCTTCAATGCAAAATGTATTGATTAATACATTAAAGGTTTCCACACCTGGAGAGATGTCTTTATAAAGCATTTCTTTTAGCAGCAAAGCGGCTTTGGTCCAACTGCGCATCTTACAAAGGCCAGAAACCAAAGCGTTGTAAGTGACGACATCTGGTGGAGAAACCATTTCTTGGTAGAGTTTGACAGCATCATCCATCATGACTTTGTCAGGGTTATTGCAAAGGGCTTTAATAACTGTGTTGTACATGAGTGTAGTTGGTTGACAAAGTTTTTGTTTGATGAGCTTGTTTAGCAACATATATGCGTCATGAATCCTATCTTCAAAGATGAGCCCATCCAAGAGAGTAGTAATCAAAAGAACACAGCTTTTTTTTATAAAATCATCATGATTATGTTTGGTAACAACCTCCAAACGGTGAGTTAAATCATCAACCAAAGGCAGAGGATGTTTCTGTGTCATTTTACCAAGCATTTGCAAATCTAAATCTATTTGACGAACATTTGAAGAACAAGGATTGTGGTGAATTAGGGAAGCTAAAGGAGGAGCCGATTCTAAACCTATTTGCAAATCTGGAAAATGGGATTTACTGGTACTAGTACGAATACCTTTGAATCTGAGTTTGAGCAAAGCATCAACAGCTAATTTTGCGCGATTCATCATCATACCCGCTCTCCAACCTAACACTGGTGTGCTTTTCTTTTCCGGTGCTCAAGGGTTTTAGGGCCCGATTCTAGAGATTCGATCATGTGAGGCTCCAATTAGCTGATAATATTATATGATCGTTCATTTTTTGCTTTTTTGTTTCTTTATTTTTTATTTTTCTTTTTTCAAGCCTAGTAAAAATCTAAACCCAAATATATATCAATACTAGCGTATAAAGCATTTACAATGTGGGTCTCATCAAAAATTAAGATAAAGAGGTGCAATCTTGACCATCCATCTTATTTTAGAAAATCACATCATAGAGTGACATGCATTTTGCATTAAAAAAACAAGCAAAGATTAATTAAGTTGTATTATCAATAACCGCTTTATAATTATACATATACTTAAAGAAAAAGTAATACGACGTCGTATTACTATGGGTTGCTACAGTAGCCCTTTTTTGGGCTCCCAACTTTGGGCCGGCCCATTTGATTTTTTTTTTAATTAGGCAATGTAAAAAAAATTGCTTGGTACAAAATAGGAAAAAAAATATACAAAAGTACTGATTTACTCAGATAAAAAAATACCCGTGACATGAGGCCAACACATAAGCCCATATAAAAAAACTATTAAACATGAGACCGAAAAAATAAACCCGCACAAATAAAAATAGAAAAAAATAAAAATAAAATTTTAACGCAAAAATAAACCCGCACTATTAAACATGAGCCGAAAAAATAAACCCGCACAAAATACAATAAAAAAATGTCATGCAGTAACGCGCGATTCTCCTTTAAAGCACACGTTCCCATAAAATTATATTAAAAAAAACCCCGTATAGGCAAAAAAGAAACCTTTAAATATAAGCCCATATAAGAAAAAAAAACAAATTATTAACATAAGGCCGAAAAAATAAACCCGCGCAAAATAAAAAAATAAAAAATAATAATGTCCCGCAACAACGCGCGAAAAATTAATGGTCCGCAGCAACGCGCTGGTAATCCTGTTTGTTTGTATTAAAAAAATTGCTAAATAAATTATGCAAAACAAAAATTTGAAAGAAATGTGAGGTATTTGTAGAGATAGAATATATGATGTTGACAATCAAAATATAAAGACCGGCGGAGACGTTTATAATCGATTATTTCTTATACATTATAAATCAAACTATTTCACCACTTGAAATTTAATTTAACCAATTTAGATTCTATAAAGATGTCTATAGGTTACGATTTACCATCGAAAATTAACACTTAATGATAACAAGCTTAAAGATAGTTGTCGGCGTAGATTCATTTTGGAACTAAAATGTTTTGTGAGAAATTATACATGTAAAAAATGTTGCGTTGAGTTTGGCCCCCCTAAAATATGTATTTTATATTTTGGCCCCTCCGACAAATGTGTTCAAGTTCCGTCCCTGTTAACCGTTCATGTGATACTTATTTTTGCAGATTTAGAAGTTATTAAAATCTAAAGTTAATTAATATTTATTTAAGATGGAAATTAGTGTCACCCACAAGATTAAAATTATTGACATTTATAGATTGAAAATTAAATATTATACCATATTGATTGATTTTGGGAAACTAGTAAAAGATTTCGCCTAAAAGAGCTACAAAAGTAAATTTTATATAAGCGATATATAAAACAAATAAAGTCTTGTGTGTAGGATTAGTCCATCGAATAATAATGAGGGAGGGGAATGGGTGTTTATATAGCACCTCAACCCTAGTTGTAGAT
>BQNB010109021.1:10710-22840 GCA_026074375.1 Tanacetum coccineum | reverse complement strand
TTGATTTAATGTATTTTATTTGGTTTGTGAATGTGTGTGAGGTATTTAGTGGGATATATTTTATATAAAATAATATTTTAATGAAATGTATGTTTTTGATAACCACTACGCTTGAAATGTGACTTGTAGTGAGTTAAGTGAGAAGAGAAAGATACTTAAACCTTTGAGACCTTACATCTTTATATAACGATGGTTGACCATAACTTTCCCCAAATGAAAACACTTTTCCAATCACACACCCCCAACTTGAAAATTCCCATTTCCAAAACTCCGGTAACTCGGTAAGACTCTTATTATTTTTCTTGTTTCAAAATATGGAAGAATTCATTACCAAAAAAAAAGATATGGAGTTAGTGTTGGATTGTGTAATTCCTTACATACAAGACAGTGATGACCTTAATTCTGTTTCATTAGTCTCCAAGAGATTTTTTAATAACGATTCATTAACGCGTAAACACGTAACTGTCCACGTGCCTTTTCTTCCTAACCCCTCGAGTCCTTAACACTTAAGTCTTATTCATGTGGACAACGTGCTGCTCACTTGTGTTGTATTCCAGTCACCCCATGGATTCACGAGATAGCTGATAAGTTTGAGTGTTTGAAATCACTATTTATCCGGAACATGGTTGTGTCTCCTTCTGATCTCCAACTCTTGGCAGCAACCCGAGGTGGTAGTTTAAGGAGTCTAGAGATTTGGGGGTGTAAAATATTTTCAGAGGATGGTTTAGTTGATATCGCCAAGTGTTGTATTGAATTGAGAAATTTGCGTTTAAAAAATAATCACATAGATGGTCATGCGAAATCGAAATGGTTACATGAGTTGGCTTTGTGTAACACGGTTAAGTTTTCGTTACCCCTCTCCCTTTGATATGTACGATATGAAAGATGTTACACATCTTGCAAAGAAATGTAGCAACTCTTTAGTATCTCTCAATATTTTTAATAAGTCTTTAAGTGATTTTAGTGAAGTCTTTAAGCATGCTAAGAAGCTCGCTTATTTTGGTGACGGGATTATTGATGAAGATGGGGACTATAGTGGTTTTAAATTTCCCCCCAACATTCGTGGCTTACGTATTTTGAATTTGGCCAAAGCTTCATTCCCGTTTCTACTACCTTATCTCAATCAGCTACGCGAATTGGATCTCTGTTATAGTAATCTTGAATTTGATTGCCAATGTTTCTTGTTTGAGAGGTGTCCTAGTTTGGAAGTTCTAGTTACCCAGGATACATGTGGAGATGAGGGATTGCAAGTTATTAGTCAGTTTTGCAAGAAATTGCGCAAACTTACCCATCATGGGTGGGTGACTCACACGGGACTCGTAGCTCTGGCACAAGGTTGTCCTAATTTGGTTTATATAAGCGTAAATATCTATGATATTTCAAATGAAGCTCTCGAGTGTGTAGGAACTCATTTGAAGAATCTGCGTGATTTCCGTTTTTGGTTGGGTAGGGAAGACGATATAACAGATTCGTCGCTAGACAATGGGGTTCGAGATATGCTAGTGGGTTGCAGCAAACTTGAAAAGCTACATATCGGTCTTTGTCTTGGTGGATTGACGGATGTGGGTTTAGGATACATCGGGAAGTATGGTCATAATTTGAGATCTCTCTCTCTATATGAGACAGGAGAATCTGATGTCGGACTTTTTGAGTTGTTAAAAGGCTGCCCAAAATTAAGAAAGCTAAGATTGAGGCGTTGTCCCTTTAGCGACCAAGCAATTTCCACTTTTGTGTTTAATATACACTCGCTAAGGTATATTTGGGCTGCAAGTGATTATCATCCTGATCTGTTACTCACTCGTCCAATGGTTTCTGATAAGGTAATAGTAATACTACTGAAAGCTTGACTTGTAATCTGCCATAAACTATTTAGATTAAAGAGGTATGCATCTTTCTCCAAAAACACTTACCGTCCATTTTTATTTTCATTTCCTTTCAAAAGGTAAAGCGCTACCAATGATTACAAAAACAATTTTATTGCAAAAATGGGTCGCTTGTGCGTTAATTATTGTTACCGAGGGTAGTGAATTGATGATATGGATAGTTTGGTCGGTCTAAATAACTTGTTGAAACGGGCCAGTTTTTAGTCCACTTTTTAAGAAAGACATTGTTAGAAATTAATGCGTTAGTTAGGAGTACAAAGACAGTATTTTTACCGAAAGTTCAAATTTTTATATGAAATGAAGTGAGGGATAGTTTTGACATGTTCAACCGCCTTTCCTTTTTATTTAGACATGTGACCAGTTTGAGATAAAACCCAACTCAAAGACCCATTTTTATGTAAATTTGTTAAAAGTGTCTGCAGGCCTCCCTTGATCTTTTTACTATAGAACTTCTAAATGCTCCAGTGTTGAATGTCACAAATACCCTTAAAGCTAAACTTCTTGTCTCGAGATTTGAATGTCACAAATACCCGCAATGACGAGAAAATGTGCACTATATTTTTTGTAATGGTACTACAAAAGAAATTGTCAATTTACACCAAACCACAAAAACGGTTTCTAATTATAGCCCTTTAAAACCTTGTCAGCTTCAAGCTCTTAACTCCTTTGGCCTGTCCTTTCCCAAATGAAAACACCACCTGTCGAGAAATACTTTCTTTCAAAAGTTTATGGTGACGTTATTCATTTTGATGTTATGACCTTCGTTGCAGGTACTTACAGAAGTGTATATTACCCTCGCCGAAAAACTTTATAGGTTAGCTCTACAATTGGTAGCAGATGGAAGTGGTGCTGGATCTGTAAAGATAACATACACATCCTCAAGAGCAAGAGAGACAGATAATTTCGACACCCCGTTAGTCTGCAGTATGGTCGCTAAGGATATCTGGAAAGAAAAATGGGACACATTAGGCGAGTCCTCTGAGAAGCCACTCGAAATCATAGTTCGAATAGCTAACGTCGAATCACGTTTTGCAACTGCAGTATCCGAGGTTGGTGATATAAAATTGCAAGGGAGGGTGAAAGATGGGGTGCCACATTTGACAAATGTAGGTGCTTTTGAGGTGGATGTGAGTTTGGACGGACATATTTTACTTTGTAGACAAGTTGATGAGCCTAATACCATTAGCCGTGTTACAAGTATATTGGGTGAAGAAAATGTGAATATTAGTTCTATGAGTGTCGATAGGGCCGCACCAATAAAACAAGCGATCATGGTGATTGTTGTCGATCAGAAACCGAGCAAAGAGGCTTTGAAGAAGATTGATGAGATTCCGGCTGTTGAGGAGTTTGTTTTCCTTGCTTTGTAGTCTTGATTTGGTCATAATTCTTGGTGAGAAGAGACCAAATTCGGTAATGGGAATTATTTAGTTTCTTTTGGTTTTCAGAATTTGGGCAAAATGTGATGAATTAGGAAAATTTAGAGTATACATTAGCGCTCTTATTCCAACCGCTAGAGGTGACAAAACGAGTAGAGTGGATGATTGACTATTAAGTCAAAGCATCTTCTTGTTTGTTGGCCAAAACATGTAGAATTCTGGCTGTTTTGATACGCTAATGTTATGTTCGTTTCTTTACAGATTGTGTGCTTCAAAATACACTTTTCTGTCTTTCAGCATATTTGATTTGTTTATGCTTTATATATATAATTTCTCTAGAAACACGTTGGAATTGGTTGTGTTAACGGATAAAACGACTTCTAAATGTCTTGTAACTTAACACGTTGGTGCCTTTCCACCAGACGACCTCCTTTTTTATCTTCTGTGCAGGTAAAGTTGGACTTTGTGTGAAACAAATGTTGTGTTTTAAGATTCTTGTTGGGATATCTTGTTTCAAAAGTGTGTGAGATTGCAATTCTATGTGGTTGTAGATTGAGTTGAAGACATCGACTCGTATTTGTGTTAAATCGGTTTTATAAAAAAGTGTATTAAAGGATGAGGCGAACAGTTTCATTAGAATAAAATCACATGACACAATTTTTCGGAACTTGCCGTGAGTGGTTTAGCAGATAACGGTTGCCATGGATGACACGACGGCCCCTCCAGTTCCCAGGTCAACCAACACCTTACCAAAACTTATATTTGCCGAATGGACTTACCTCGAAGAGTTTCAACACGACTTAGCATGGTTGGCTATCTAAAGAAGAAGCAACTATGATCCAAATGGTTATTAATTTGAGACTCGTATGACACTTCAACAATCATGTTGAATGTGACCAACGAATACATGTTGAAATTTCGACAATCATGATGGAACTATTTACTCGTATAGAACAGAAATGTGATGCTTTTCAGTGGTTTAAGTGATATTATCATTTGCTGGGATTTTTCCCTTCTCTAATTTCAAAACACTATTACGTTTTTTAATTGAAAAAAGGTGCTCTTTATTTCTAAACAAGTATTGAAGAATTGCGCTTTATTGCGGCGGGTCTTCTTTAGTGTGTTTTGTTTTGTAGAGTTTCGACTTTTTATGTGCTGTACTCAACTTGTATTTTGTAAGATTCAGTACATGTCATTTAATTGTTTTGGGTCTTGATACTTTTCATGTCAGTCTAGCTTTTTTGATAGCTCATATCTGAGAGGTTTATGCCATTTTAGGATAAAAAATGAATGTCTGAATGAGCTCTATTATGGTTAACAAGCAAGATACCCCGCGCGTTGCGGCGGGGCATAATTTTTTTCGAATCGATTTGGAATGAATATTGAGTGGGAATGTGTTCGCGCGGCATAATTTTTTTACGAATCGATTTCGAAGGAATATTGAGTGGGAATGTGTCCGCGCGTTGTGGCGGGGCTGACTTGTATGCAACACATGTATTTTATTTCACTGAGCATTTTTTTAACAATCACGGAATTTGAATGAGTATTTGTCGTTGGGGCGAGTATAGTTTTTTTTTTTACTTATTTGGAAGGTACGTTTTGTAAAAAAAATCTCTTTAAATTAGACTTCAACATTTTTATAAAATCGTTCGTATGTCAGAAGCATTGTAATATTGGGCTTGTTTTGTTCGCAATTCGAAGATCTTACCGCGGGTGTTTTTTATCTGAATGAATCGGTAGATATGTGGTATATATTTGATAAATAAAGTTTATTATATTAAAAAGTCGTAAATAGTTAAAAGTTGAGGGTACATTTTGTAAAAAAAAATTCCTATTTATATTAAATTTCAACATTTTTTATAAAATCGTGCGTATCTCGGAAGCATTGCAATATTAGGCTCGTTTTGTTTGCAATTCCAAGATCTTTTCGCAGGTAATTTTTGATCTGAATGAGTTGGTAGAAATGTGGTATATATTTGAGAAATTTTTTATTATTTAAAAAAATCGTAAATAGTTAAAAGTTGAGGGGCCGTTTCGTAAGTTTTTTTTCTTTTATCTACTTTGGGCCGAATTTTTTTTATCTTGGGTTGGGCTAACAATTTTCGCAGACGTAAAACGACGTCGAAACGACGTCGTTTCTTTCCAAATATATTATATATATATATATAATATATAATTCTTTTTTTTGAATACATCAATGCCAGAATCTATTATACTAAAAGATTCAGTCACTTAATTTAATGAGGTTGTATCTTTAAATGCTATGTATTACCCACTCAGCCATAGGTATAACTTCATACTGCAGTTACAACTTAGCCCATTAATGTAGCAGTTACAGCTTTACACAACCCCTCATCTCCTCAACAATCTATTACAGCTCCATCCTTTAAGATGAAGCTGAAACAATCCGAACCCCCCAACCTCGATGCAAGTGCTTTTACCCTCTATGCAAATCGGATGAAGAAGATCAACAATCTCAATCTGGAGCCTTAAAGATTGGTTTCTTAATGATTTGGTTTCTTTCGTTCCATAAATTCTTTCTGAAAGGCTAGCTGTTTCATCGGCCAATTAAGAATTGAAGGTGCATTTTTTATTTATTTTTTATAACAAAGTTTGTATTTTTTATTCATGTGTTTTTGTTGAATTACAAGTAAAGGCATGCGTCCTAATCCTTACATTTTTTCTTTCCTCACTTGGATCCCTTCCCTATATATATATAAAAATGATATAAAATATATTTATATATTGACTGGGCTTAAAAAAATAATTTAAGGATTAAAAGAATGATACCATTTAATTACATTTAGTATTTATATAAATATAAATTTGTTGATATATAATTGCTTTTAAATAAAGGTGGTAAAAAAGTCAAATATCTTCATAAATTTTGGTTAAAAAAATAGCCATGATCCTTGGATCACACCAAAATATTATAGACTTGGTAATACGATGAATCAAAATCAAAATTATTGTTTAAGTGATAGATATTTTAAACCAACACTTTGGCTACAATAAGTTACAATGGACATCAACCCGATCTCACCTAATTATTAGACATGAATGTAGTGGTGACCGTAGAGGACACCGTCACGTCAGCGTCAACTCAACTTTCTCTCTCTTAGACCACACAGTGACCAAACACACGTAGTGGTGACCGCAGAGGACACCGAACAATTTTTTTTTTAAACATTACATTAAATAATAAAAGATTTTACAAATGAAAATACGGAAAATAAAATACACGAGAAAAGACGGAAAAAAATATACGGAAATAAAACATGAACTTGAACGGAATTTAAAAATACAACACAAAACGGTTTTAAAACATATAGTTCGAAATAGTATCCGTGGAATAGTAAGTGTTTGATTCAAATTTGAAATTACATTAATGGAATTGAAATTAAATTAATGGAATTGGAAAATTACCTTACGACAATGCTAAAAATGACATTACGAATTGAATACCAATAATGTTAAGCTAATGAAACCTTATCCTTACGGAAAACCTCACCACATTTCTTTTTGAATGTTAAGGGAATGCTTTGATGGTTAGAGTAAAAACTGAGACATTCGCAAGTATCATAGCAGCCCTACTGGAAAATCATTTTCATAACTACCCACATCAAGACTTTTGTAGTGTATTGTTCCAGGTACTGTACCCGAATATCTTTCAGAGTCACATTTAAATCGCCAGAGCATTCGAGAACAAGACTTCCTATGGCTCACACCTGTTTCACGTTTTCCCTTTTAAGAAAGTTGTCGAGGTCCTCACAAACATCCATAGCAGTGCCAACCAAAAGCAATATCACATAGTTATGCGCTAACCCACGCCCCACTGTTTAAAATCAGCCATCCTCACACCACATCCTCAACAACTTTCTGCATATATTCTTTTCGACATTAAAGCCCCATCTGGATCAAGAATAAATACATTTTCTTTAAGCAGCTTGGCTCGCTGAACAAGACCCGCAGGACCGGTATATATCCTACTGGAGTTTAGGGTTAGGAGATGGTTGACACATATGCTATTAGGAGACTCACAACACCCCATGACTGTATTATAGTAACTGAATTTGGGGTGTAGGAGATGGTTCAACAAGTTCGCTACTAGACGAACGCAGAACATGTGTTTTAAATGGAAGATCAAAAACGACTATATCAAGACTGTATCCATGGATCATTTACGTTAATGAAAATGGAATCATCTGGATAGTTTGGAATAATGAAGAGATGTGTGATATAATGAGGATATGGTGGGGGTAATTATCACGGAAAAAACAATCGTTGGAATCACCAATTTGAAATATAATAAACGGAATTTAAAATACAATACTTTATTTCAAACATTTAAATTAAAAAACATTACTCTAAAATAGTTTCTAGTTTATTAATCTGATGACTCGAAAATCTGAATCAATCTCATCACCCCAAATTCCATAAAGTATTCATCAGCATCAGCTTTGTTTGCCTAAACTTCTCTCCCGCGCCTTTTCATCGCATTGTTGCTTCTTTTAGTGTTTCTCTTAAGGCTTCTTCATCTAGATGTAGTTGATGTAACTCTTCCGCAGTAAGGTATACATCACCAATCTCATGTGTCTGTGATGACGAACCACCTATATGGGTTTCTGAGTGGTGGTTGTATTTTTCATGTATCCAAGCTAACTTAGCATTCATTTGTTTTTCTAGTTTTGCCGCCTTTCTGTACATAGAAAGATTTAGCTCGTAATCTTTATCAGAACCTTCTTTTAAGAAAGTGTCGATCAAACACCTCTCTGTGGAATTGATTACATTTTCTCGTATGCTTTCTAAGATCTTCTTATAGTTTGTGCAATCATTATCAATTGCAAGGCTAAATCCATAATCGCTTTTCAGATGAACCATAATCTCGTACAATTTGATTTTTGAACCAAAGCTAGGATTTCATCGTCGCTATGTGGTAATCGAACGGAAGATCCATTTAAAAACGATAATAAACGTTTAAAAAATGTATGGTTTTATTATTAAATATGTAAAATAAAAAGTGAATTTTATACGAATGGGAGAATTGTTTATTTTTTTTAAACAAAAATATAAAAAAACAAGTTCATTTTTTTAATACGAAATCTTCCTCCAATTGTAAGGTCGTGCAGAAGACCCTAACTTTGCAAAGGTCGGGGGTGACCAGGTCTTGCTTCGGTCGGCGTAGTAGGGTGACCAGGTCCCTTTTATTGCCACATGGGACGACCGACCGCAAAAGGTCGTTCCATTACGTTTAGCCTTATTGACTTGCTAACGTTTGCCACTCAAAATAGATCGCGTTATAGTTAAAATCAAGAATACATAAACTTTAGTATGTTTTCGTATTGACTTTCCAAAGTCAAAATACAAAAGTTATATTGAGGGCTTTTCTAAGTCAAACAAATAAACTCTTTAACTACCAAACACTATCAGCAACTACACAAAATTATTATATGAACAAAATCTGATATAACATACTTACAAACCAAAATGGTCTTAGTATTGTTATTGATGAGCCGATATTACATAACTACTAATGTTTCACGAAAAGACTACATCTATACATCCACAAACATTACCAACTACACAAAAGATGTTACATCACCAAACATGAGGTTATTATACAAAGAAGTTACTATACTTTCTCAAAAAGTTCGCCTAAGTTACTAAACTTTCATTTTGTTCACTTAGGTTACTAAACTTATGAAACATGACATTTGAGGTTACTCAACTTGCAAAAATATACGTAAACATCATTGAACTTGTAAAAACATGACATTTATGTTACTTAACTTACCTAAAAATATACGTCCAGGTTGCTCGGATTAACATTGAAATTATGGGGGTGTATGTTTATCAAAAGTTCAGTAACCTAAGTGAACAAAATGAAAGTTGAGTAACTTATGCGAACTTTTTGGGAAAGTATAGTAATTTCTTTGTCTATTAACCCACCAAACATGTCACGTTGTAAAGTAAAAATACATTAAATCAAAAAAAAAGGGCCCACAATTATATAACTCACCAGTGATGAGTTACTCGCAACTCTCTCCTCAAAAAACCTTAACTCACGCGTGAGTTTTAATGGCGGGAATGGGATGTGAAAGGTAACTTGCTAACTCACGGGTGAGTTTAACCTCCACTCCGTGTAGCCTTAAGGCGGGTTTTAGATTCTTGTTGGGATATCTTGTTTCAAATGTGTGTGAGATTGCAATTCTATGTGGTTGTAGATTGAGTTGAAGACATCGACTCGTATTTGTGTTAAATCGGTTTTAAATCGGTTTTATAAAAAAGTGTATTAAAGGATGAGGCGAACAGTTTCATTAGAATAAAATCACATGACACAATTTTTCAGAACTTGCCGTGAGTGTTTTAGCAGATAACGGTTGCCATGGATGACACGACGGCCCCTCCAGTTCCCAGGTCAACCAACACCTTACCAAAACTTATATTTGCCGAATGGACTTACCTCGAAGAGTTTCAACACGACTTAGCATGGTTGGCTATCTAAGGAAGAAGCAACTATGATCCAAATGGTTATTAATTTGAGACTCGTATGACACTTCAACAATCATGTTGAATGTGACCAGCGAATACATGTTGAAATTTCGATAATCATGATGGAACTATATACTCGTATAGAACAGAAATGTAATGCTTTTCAGTGGCTTAAGTGATATTATCATTTGCTGGGATTTTTTTCTTCACTAATTTCAAAACACTATTACGTTTTTTAATTGAAAAAAAGGTGCTTTTATTTCTAAACAAGTATTGAAGACTTGCGCTTTATTGCGGCGGGTCTTTTTTAGTGTGTTTTGTTTTGTAGAGTTTCGACTTTTTATGTGTTGTATTCAACTTGTATTTTGTAAGATTCAGTACATGTCATTTAATTGTTTTGGGTCTTGATACTTTTCATGTAAGTCTAGCTTTTTTGATAGCTCACGTCTGAGAGGTTTATGCCATTTTAGGATAAAAAATGAATGTCTGAATGAGCTCTATTATGGTTAACAAGAAAGATACCTCGCGCGTTGCGGCGGGCATAATTTTTTTGCGAGTCGATTTCGAATGAATATTGAGTGGGAATGTGTCCGCGCGGCATAAAATTTTTTTTGCGAATCGATTTCGAATGAATATTGAGTGGGAATGTGTCCGCGCGTTGTGGCGGGGCTGACTTGTATGCAACACATGTATTTTATTTCATTGAGCATTTTTTTAACTATCACGAAATTTGAATGAGTATTTGTCGTTGGGGCGAAAGTATACGTTATTTATAGAGCGGACGAATTTTAGTATGTATATAAATATAAATATGAATGTGAAATATGTTTTTAAATACAGTCGTAAATGGCAAAAAAGTATAGGTTGTTTATATAATTTAAACTTTCACAGAATTGTCCGTTCATGACCTCTGTCGTTTATTTTAATGTTATTAGGCAGTTTATAGTGTATTGTGAAAGTGTTTTTTTTAATATATATACATTAAACAGCAACATTTTTTATAAAATCGTACGTACGTCAGAAGCATTGCAATATTGAGCTCGTTTTGTTCGCAATTCGAATATCTTTCCGCGGGTATTTTTTGATCTGAATGAATCGGTAGATATGTGTTATATATTTGAGAAATAAAGTTTATTATATAAAAAAGTCGTAAATAGTTAAAAGTTGAGGGTACATTTTGTAAAAAAAAAATTCATATTTATATTAAACTTCAACATTTTTTTATAAAATTGTGCGTATGTCAGAAGCATTTCAATATTGGGCTCGTTTTGTTCGCAATTCGAAGGCCTTTCCGATGGTATTTTTTTATCCGAACAAATCGGTAAATATGTGCTATATATTTGATAAATAAAATTTATTATATAAAAAAGTCGTAAATAATTAAAAGTTTAGCGTCCGTTTTGTAACTTTTCTTTTTTTTAATTTGTGCCGGCGAGTGTTTGGTGGGCCACATTATTTCAACGTTTTTATACAGCTTTTTTATTGAAAAGTTGGACTAGTTTTTTCGGCTAGTCACTGTAGCACTGTAACACTGTAGAAAATACATTGTTAAACGACTGCGTACCATAAATATATATATATATAGAGTAAGAATCAAATGAGAAGAAAACTTATAATGAGAATGATAAGAAGAAACCACAACCACACATTTCAGATGCATCTATAAAAATGCATGCATCTCCCTTTAAAATTTTCTTTCCTATTTAAAATGTGTGGCTAAAAATCCTTCTTATTCTTCTCATTATATTTTTTCTTCTCACTTGATCCCTTCCCTATATATATATATATATATATATATATATATATATATATTGAGCTGGGCATTAAAAAAATAATTTAAGGATTAAAAGAATGATACCATTTAATTACATTTAGTATTTATATAAATATAAATTTGTTGATACATAATTGCTTTTAAATAAAAGTGGTAAAAAGGTCAAATATCTTCATAAATTTTGGTTAAAAAAATCGCCATGTTCCTTGGATCAAACCAAAATATTAGACTTGGTAATATGATGAATCAAAATCAAAATTATTGTTTAAGTGATAGATATTTTAAACCAACACTTTGGCTACAATGAGTTACAATGGACATCAACCCGATCTCACCTAACTATTAGACTGAATGTAGTGGTGACCGTAGAGGACACCGTCACGTCAGCGTCAACTCAACTTTCTCTCTCTTAGACCACACAGTGACCAAACACATGTAGTGGTGACCGCAGAGGACACCGAACAATTTTTTTTTTAAAAACATTACATTAATAATTAAAGATTTTACAAATTAAAATACGGAAATAAAAATACACGGAAGAAAAGACGGAAAAAAATTACGGAAATAAAAAACATGAACTTGACGGAATTTAAAAATACAACACA